>JAQGAD010000994.1:0-24919 GCA_034696625.1 Isotomurus palustris
ATCAAAGAAATAAAATTACTGCATTGATTGAGGAAATAAGTATATTTCATGAAGCAAGAGGGTGTTTGTTCAGTATACAGCTCAGACTGTCATTTTACGTAGCTTCTGCCATAAGTTGTTTACTACTTCCGTGTTAATTAATCGAAGTATTGTTCTGTTGTTTTTTCACAA
Organism: Isotomurus palustris; assembly: GCA_034696625.1. NCBI lineage: Eukaryota > Metazoa > Arthropoda > Collembola > Entomobryomorpha > Isotomidae > Isotomurus > Isotomurus palustris. Next base: position 172 of record JAQGAD010000994.1, read on the forward strand.
TTCTTCACAATTTAGAATCCTTGTATGTATTTCTTGACTTTCTTGGTTGTTATTATATGATATTAACAACAGACTGAATTGCAGAGTGATAAACAGACTGAGTAAAATCACCGGGACACCTAATGTCTAGGGGTAACCTGGAAAGTAAATAAGAGAACGGAAGGAACCAATGTAGTTGAATGTCATTTTTCTCAAAAGTTCACTAATATTAAGTGTAAGAGTTTTGTTAACGTCGGGCAGTTTAAATTGCCTGATTTTTTTAGACTTATATGTTCGTCTAGTCTGCTGTTGTCTATAAAAAATCTTGTCCACTTTTAACTCACACTGCACCTTATCAACTAACTTATATTTTACATGTAAACTTTTAAAAAGCGCTTCATCCGTTCCTCTTTCTTTTTTTTTAAATTCAACGCTTTCTTACAACATGCTATTTATTTGATGCAGAATAGGACTGCTATCTCATGACCTCAAAGGCACGCAGATACTATCCTACGGCACTATACTTTCGAACTACGTGATACGTGATTTATGACTCTTTTATTCAGTCCCCACATGTTTACCATTACACTAAATGGCAATATATTATGATCTTGAAAAATTCAAGGTTGTGTAGTAATATCTCAAAAGAGGTGAAATTTATTATGATAGATGCATATTGATGGAAGATAGAGAAATAGCGATGAACGAGTATCTACGAACTACGAACATCCCGAGATAGTAATACAAAAGGGAAGGTCAATTAAGATGAAATATCTACAAAACGCGGGGAACATGAGGAAATATGCATGCAAATAAGGAACACAGCTACTCATGCAGTAACAGCAGCACTATCAACACCTGCTTATATTTCAGCTAAAGAGTTGTGAAGTCTTTCGCAAGCATAAGAGTTTCTTCCAAGACACGAGGTCTGAGCAAAGTTAACTGTTAGCATTCGCTACTTCCAGTCGTTATTGAAATCTCAGAGATGCAGAACAGCCTATCATTATTTATCAAACTCCTTGCGAATTACTTTAACGTGCTACACGTCGTACACGTGAAACATAAAATCACTATTGTAGCCAGACTTGCCCAATTTTATTTTTACGTTCACATCCTTAAGCTCATTTGATCTGGAAGGAGGCCAAAGTCACACGAGGGCAGGCCACAGTTGGTGAAAGTTATATTGCGAAACATCTAACATGGTTTGTATTGAACTCACGAGAAATTCTGAACATTTTACTAGAAATCCGTAATAAAGATTTTTAGCAGAATAAAACGTTCTCCACGAATTCCAGCCCCATGCTGTGTCACTTGTCAGTCAGCATCCCAATTTTTCTATATGAGCAAGCAGATTTCTTCTATCCCAAACCCAATTTAAATTAGGAATATGGTTTTTCAGGTGTCAGGTAAAACATTTGAGAAAAAATTAATCAACTCGGTTGATGAAAGACGTTTGTAAAGCCTCTAATTTTGAAATCCTTGCTGAAAAATTTGACTAAGTCGCATAAAATCTTTGATCCAGCAATAGGTCAAAATAAAATAAAACTCTGAAGATCTAAACTCAGACTAAACTCGTTACAAGTCAAGTTAGACTTGAAAACGAACAGGAATCCTTTGTGATTTGCTATACAGGATTTCACAATCCTCCGATAACTGGCAAATAAATTGAAATAAGTCACGTTTGATCCCACATCCCAAACTGCCTGGCTATTTCCCGAATTCCTGTCCGCCCGTTGGAAACTTAACTTGGAAAACACAGCGAGCTGTCTTTGAAAATATGCACTTGCATATCAATGCTTCATCTTTGATAAAATAAAACTTTAAGCAAGTCCTGGCTGTGTGATTTCCAAATATTGAACCTAACTCGCTTTATAAGTATTTCCAAATTGGTTTTATCCTGTCACGTTACGCTTTGACCTATTTATGAAATTCGAAAAGTTTCCCAATCCAAATGAGATCCGACATGGATTTGGTTTTATTACGAAGTGATAGACATTTAACTCTTCACTCATAAATGAAAATCTCTTCATGAACTTTCTTTTGTTTCAGTGAATGGGGCTACCGTATTGATATTCTGGAGAAGGAAGAAGCTTCGCCATCTGGTCAACTTTGTTCTTCTGCTTGACTGTCTCTCCCATATTGTTCTATGCCTTGTATGCATCCCCATCCAACTCGTTACAGGTTTGTCGTCTTTGTACTAACTTTTCCTCTTTTGAAGCTTGCATGTATTGTTTTTTCTTTTTCTGATTGCATAAAATTCCAGGTGAGTTTGAAAAAATTATTACTTGCGTAAAAATAATTTCCTTGTTATTGTTACAGGAATAATAACAGAGTAAATCACGTTGAAGCCACTAAAAACCCCATGATTTTAGCTCCTACAAAACAATTTCCTTATTTTTGCATAACAAAAATCAGGTTACAAAACGATACTGAGAATTTTACTTAATATGCATTTGAGAACTTTCATTAGACTTTGTAGTGAAGTTCCTTGTGTAATTTTATTTTTCAAGTTACTTCGTACTTGATCCTTCATGTATGATACTTCGGATAGCACTACATATCCTCTGACAAAGGCAAAGTACTGTAAACTGTAGTACTGTAAACAATCTGTGTAAAAAGCGAATAAAAATAATAATTCTCAGAATCTAAAAAGCCAAATACGAATTTTCTTTTATGAAGACTTAAAGGAAAAAAAGCAAATCTCAAAAACTCAGCAGGAAGTAGAAATCATATTACTATTCTGCAATCCCTCCCAAGTTATTTCTCAGTCACAATCAAAGTCTAAGTCGCAATAAATATGATATTGCTCTCCTTTCAGTTAGTTAATCATTTCTACCATGAGAACTAAACGATTTCTGAAGAAGCCTGCAGTTCTTTGCGTAGAAGAATCTTTTCTCTTACACATTTCTGCACTCTTTATCTCTAACAGACATTCTCCATCGTATCAACTTTCTACAGAAGATGGGAAGAATTTTTCAGAAAGTCATTGAAGTCGAATTTTATGCTGCAAGTTTCTTCATAGGAAAGTAGGGAAGTAGTGTAGTCTTAGACGGAGTGGAAACTCGAAAAAAGTATATTACACCGTTTTTTAGTAGCTGTGTGATGTGAATAGATTGCCCAGTGGGATGCAAACTGACTCAATCATAAGTATTTTAGGTAGGTGCTTTCTCCCGAAGTGAAAGTTTGTTCACCCCAATTGTTTGAAACCCATTTAAAGGCTTAGTCAAGCGGTGTATGTGTTTTAGTCATATGCGATCACTTAAGCATTTAGACGCGTCTTGAAAGTCTCTTTGATATAGCGGAACTCTGACTGAGCTGACTGTGCAGTGGTCTGTGCAGTCTCGTGTTCATATAGGCAGTGTGACAGATTACTTCACTTGGATCTGACATATTTACTACAGCAGGGTTTCATTTGTCTTCCTGACACTTCGAAATCAACGATGTGAAATATAACTTGAGCAGTGGAAACGTCAAGTCGCGCTATGCACTTAACTCATTGATCATCAAAGAGTGAGGAGAAAGTACTTTCTCAACACGGCTTTGTGCAAATGCTTCCTTCTAACAATAGAAGTATAAAGAGAGAGAGAGTTAGTTTGAAAAATTTGCAAACAATCAAACACCGCACCTTCCTGGGAAGAATACAAAAGTCGAACCGCTGAGAATGAAAGGGAGCAATAAACAAAGCTAGTAAAAGCGGAAGTGTGTGTCTCAAAGGTAAACTTTGACAAGAGCGAAGTGAGAGATTCGTTCGGTCTAATAAATCTTGGCTGTGATGTAGTAAATAGTAATAAGCATATACACAGAATGCACGAATACAGTCACAGCCTTCATAGTGACGATGAGAAGGTATGCTTGGTGCTTCAGTGCTTCCAAATGCATAACAAACCATAAAGCATACGAATGCAGAATGAAAGGTTAATAAATCTTATACTTGTATTCATCCTGAGTCGTAAAAAGCAAAAGTTAGTTGTAAATTGAATTCACAGAATCCGGAATCCGTAGAAAGAAGGGTGGTTGGCAGTTTGGGTCAAAGACCGTACCTTAAAGAGATTCAAAACATTCCCCATGTGTTCTGTGCGGTTATCCAACCTTTTGAAATATTTGTCCCATGTCTTACCAATTCCATTCACCTTTTGTTAGCCTTTGTGCGACTTCCTTAGATCTCAATTCAAGTTAAATTGAAATTGATGCACAATCTGCCAGTCTACCTCAGCACAATAGGGCAATTTATTCCCTAAATTCGATTGATCAGTTAGGATAACTACAGATGAAAGGTTTTTTGAGGGAACCGATGATACTCATTTCTATTTGGTAAGTAAATCAGAAGTGAAAGGATCAAGCAACAATTCACAAGTAAACCATCTTTCTACGAAGTGGTGAATGTGAAGATAAAGGAGTAAGCGAAAGGTAAATATTGTTACGAAGAAGATGACCCACGAACTCTTATGTAGCGGAGAACAGCGTTTATTTTATAAGCTTGTTCGAATCTCGTTAAAGGAAAGTTCTGGTGTTCCAGGATGCTAAGCACTATAATTATGAATATGAACTCATTGGATAGTTAGCACTCATCTCAAATTACTTGTTATTATCATGTTGAACTGGTTTCGTTTAATAATCGCATAAAAGAAAGAGAGACAAGAGTGGGTCGTACACACTCAAACAGAGATGATCTCGATCTGAAGCTTGCGAGTGAAAGTTTACGGAGAAAGTTATTCGCGGAAATAATCCATCATGTCTTTTCCAGTCTTCACAATTTTACAGCTGTCTGTCTCTTCTGTCTGATTTCAGTTTGGAGTAGCTCAACTTTGGCTGCTGCGGGATATTCTGGACTAGCTGCGTTGCAACAAGTGGTTGGGAATTTCTCTAACATCTACAGCACTTTTCTGACTGTGTCAATAGCCATACTGCGCTACAGGTAACCTACTTGTGATTTGTGAAATGGGGATGTCAGATATGACTGAAAGTGTATGTAAATAGAATGTCTAGAAATACGTGTGCTGATCTATTCTGTTTTTGATTGGCGTAGGCGGCTCTGCTGGAAGAAGAAGGATAAATTCTCAACTCATAATGCCGTCAAATGGTCAGTTATGAGTGGAGCGATAGCCCTGGGAATAACAATCGCCCAAAGCTACTCTACTTTTCAGACGGAGGATCAAAAGATCGCGTTAATTTTCTACCTTGTCAAAATTGCTCTCATCTTATCCTCAGTAAGTTTATTTTCAATTGTTTGTTTGATCATTTTCCATTTCACTGAGTCACGTTTCGGTGAAATTCCATTAGATCAAAAACGCTTTTTACGAAATCCTAACACAGCTTTCTACTGTAGTTGTACAAGCTGTGTGCTTGCTCAATATTCTTTTTCCATTTCCTTTGAAGACCGTCGGGATATCTGTGTCAACGTAAAACAATAGGCACTGGCAATTACACTTTGTCAAAGCAAGGTGTAGGTGTATGCATGTGTTGTATAACCTATTCGATTACACACACAAACATTATGATTTCGAAAAATTTCAAGGTTTTCAGCATTACACGATTGAATGAGCATCCAATTTAGTTGGAGGTGAAATGGTTATGGTTATCTGAAAAATGTATGGATGGGAACTTCGAGAACTTTTGCAAAAAATGAGTAGGCTTTGAGGCTTTCACCGACATCTTTGTACTTTCATCTTCAATAATGAGTGAAATTGAAGCGTCGATCGGGGCGCTTTACCTTCTTTTCATGCTGTAGTAAGCTTTTGATCTCAAGGAAAGAATTCCAAGTATTCTTCAGGCATTAATTAACCTTTATTCTTTCATAATTTGATATTAGAGTGAGCTAGCAGTTGGCAGCTGAGATTCTGAAGTTGAGATCACTTTATAAAAAATGTGTTGATTGATTAATCTTTTTAAGCGCATCACATGCCTCTCTTAACTCACTGAGCTGAATTATTTTTGAAGACGCCTGCATGCGATTCGATAAAAGTATATGCTACATAATCTATACAACTAGTACAACTATGCATACTTTATGTGACGGAGATTGGAAAACAAACATTAACGCTACGCCTACATACAGGAATCACACAAGAGTCATAATACGCGAAGAAATTCATTCTCGAATTCGCTAATTAAGTAAGCACTTCCCAGATTTCAAGAATGAATATTCCCAGGTTTACAATTGTACATTCTGTTGTGATTATGAGAAGGATTCGGAGAATCTAATCTAAACGTGGGAATACGGCATCCATACACAGTGGAAGTAATTCATAAATGAGTGTTTAGTCATTTGCAAGTTCAGACAGTCATATCCGCATTACATCTTTCAATTTTCACCTGAAACTTTGTTATTTACGCCATCATTCAACCGACTGCAGCACCTTGAACCTGCCTCATTAAAACAGATGAACGTGTTCACTTCCATTTTCTTCATACAACTATATCAATGTCTGCAAATACATACACTGCCATGGGATTAATTAACCTTTCTGATCTGGTGATGCGAGAAACCTACAAACTTCTCTCTCTCTCTCTCTGTCCCGTACTTGTTATTTTGATATTGTGATCTTCAGAAAGGATAATATTATTTCACGTCCTAGAATTTTCCTACCAACCTATTTGCCTTATTGTACACAGAAAAGGCTACAGAAATACTTGTCCCAACAAGAAAGCTCTGCTTCATCTTAATCTTAGAGATCACAGTGAAGCAGACATAATAATGTCTTATTTGGACTTCTCTCGAAATGTAACCGACTATTTTTATCTCTTGTGCAGATGGCCATAGTTTTCTTTTGCTACATCCGAGTGTCACAACGAGTGTGGGCCAATGCCGCAAGTCACGAGAAAGTAATGGACCCATCGAAGCTGAAGAAGTCCCGAAGTGTCCATCTTCGAGCAACAATCCATAGCTGTGTGCAAATCACTCTAGTCGTATTAACGCTGTCTCCTCATCTGTACGAACAATCGCTCGAAGCCTTCACTTCGTCGAACCTCTCGCTAGCTCAATCGATGTTTGGTGGAAGCGATGGGAGTTTCCGAAAGGAAAGCAGCGAGGCTCACCAGCTATTCTCTCAAGACTCTTCGACTGCTCAAGCCTTCCGGGAAAATTATTTGATCGTCGATAACGAGGGAGGCGACGAGGAGAGAGGTGACTCGATGAGAACCTCAGGAGGACCCTCCGCACAACAAGAAGAGGAATCTTCTTCCACTTCCTCGACTTCATTCTCACCGGTTGACAGCAACCACCTCTCCCGTCTCATCGGACTCACCATCAACTACGCTCTACTGATCCTCGGGTAAGATTTCCACTTATTTCTACTCCTCAATGCTTTCACCAGAAATATTAGCAGCAGCAGCACCTTAGAGCTTGACATTAAGTCGCTGTACGCTGTACATTTGACATTTCATTGCGAGGGGAATCCACCGTAGACTGTGAATCTTGCTCGAAGTCGTAATTTCTGAGGTATCAGATTTCTTGCTTTTGTGGAAAGATTTAGTCCTGGAACGCATTTTGAAATTCGAGTACGTTAATGTGGTAAACGTGAGTTGCTTTCCTATTGCTGCAAATGTTTGTGAATGCTGACAGCTACGTAGTTTCTCTAAATGGATGTCTTATTACAAATTAGACTAAAAATGTTTTATGTTTTCGCCATTTAAACTTCACAATGGCAGTTCTGCATATGTACGCAGGATGTTTATGTTCATGGAAGCTTGCTTTCCCTCGTTGTATTCAAGCAGAGGTCTATTGTCCCTGACTATAATTATATGTAGCACTGTGTTTGCTTAGCATACTGATGCATACTTAACTTTCATGAAGTCACACAGGGTTTGTGTTTAATCTTTGGCAAGGGAAGAAAAGCACGAAACTTTCTCTTCACAGTTTACAGTTTCAGACGTCAGGTGGGAAATGCCAGACACAATGACCATTCAGTGCGGTCAAAGCCTCAAGATTAGTTCAAGGCTTACATTCGTCTATCTTGAAACGTGGCTGCAATTTGTCTGAAAAAATAAAAAATTACAGAACCACTAATTGAAACCCTGCGATTCAGTTTAACTTAGTCTAAACAGTAAAGTCAATTTGAGAATGAAGTAGTCGGGAACTAGGACCCATTTATTAGATTTAAACCTCCTATAGCCTTGAAAGCCAAATATAGCGAATCATAAGTTCATGTGTCCGACCCGTAACCCTATTTACTCTACGAACAGAAGTTAACGTGCTAATGTTTTATGTCTTAATCTTGTGACACATATAAGGATTGAAGTGACATTCGCTCGTGCTTATTGAAAGAATTTTCGAATTAACTTTCCTACGTTGTATGATATCACAGGCCGTGCAACATCACTTCCTATCAATTGTTATTTGCCAGAAAACGGAGAAAGCCCTTCAAAAACAATTAGTGAGTGATCGATTGTACGGAAAACGGATCAAATGAAAGGCTGATAGCAGTAATAGAATTCTTGAAAAGAAAGGAAGGAATGTTTGTAAACCTCAACTTTTATTCAATCCCTTCGGTTGAATACTTGATTAAGGATTCCAGAAGCAGGAAGCTTCACAGCGGTTCGTGCGAGGCAACTAAAATCGTTTGTTGTGTGATGAATGACAAACTAGACTTGTTTCACTGCTGACCTATTTACAGTACGCAAAGGTGTGCAGGTCAAATGAGATCATCTTTATCCTTTGTTATCCTGCCTGTCTCCTGTACAAATAGATCACTGCAGAGTGCAGGGTTCCAGAGTGAGTTATTTTGCGTGATGGACGGATCTGGAACTTCATGTGTGTTCCGGGTTGCTGAAAGTAAAACTACTCAAACATGCGATGCTTTTTATTTCATGTGTACAAAAAAATGGAAACAATACCATTTCGTGTAGTCCATTAAACGGGTACGGCATTTATGAGTGAGCTGTCGCATTACAGTTTCCTGAGAATTTTGAAATATACTAGGAGATCGAATTTTTGTTCCCTCGAAGTTCTAGCCACACTTTAAACACGCAAAATTGGAAAGAAATCGCGTAGTTTTCAATCAGGGAAGTAGTAAAGGATAATTTGACCTACTCAAGTTCGTCGTATGGAACTATACAGACGAAGCCTAGTTGAAGAATCACATTGACAGTTTTTAACAAGATCAAAACGCATGAAAATGAACTTTAGGTTTTCCAAGAAGAGTAAAACTACAAATCAGATCACATGTCCGCTCACTACATAGTTAGTATAAAGACGAAGCAGCAGTAAGGCTTCCGCATACAGTCTCCTTGGACTCCTGCGTCAAGAGCTTTTTAATGAGGCTGGAAATCCACGAAATAATAATTGCCCTTCTCCTCGTTATCGAATGGAATAACTATACTCTTCTACTCAGAATAATCACCGTAAAAAACAAAATACTTGAAACAGCTCAAACAAAGAATTAAGAAAGAAAGCGATTTGCTGTGTACTACACATTGAACTTTCTCTTATTTGTGAGATCTGGGGCTTTCCACGTGCGAGAGCGAAAGTGAGCACTTTTGTTGATACGTAATATAAGCCTTTCAAATGATAAACTCAACAAGATTTGTAAAACGTGAGCACCAATTTAATATCACACAGGAAACGGTTTGAAAAATCTTCATGCATTATTTTTCACCAAGTCTGTCTGTGTAAGTACATAGACCTTGTCAAGTGTCCAATTGAAATTGCTTTCAAATATAGTAATCTGATTTTTGCAACGGTACTTGTTCAGTCGACACTAATCAAAATGGATATTTCCTTTATGCTGTTGGAGTTTATTTCTGAAAAAGTCGATTTACATCTTTCTTCAGTTTCCTATATGTATAGCTAAAGTCGTATCAAAGCTACGCGCAGCAAGAAGACTTTCACTCTCAGCAAGTCATTTCGCATTGCAATTATTTGTAGTGTGTAATTTTCTGGTTCCTCTTTTCTTCGGTGCACACAAGTCTGCATATTCTATTTGTTGTAAACTACTAGAGCAGAATGCAAAACGTAGAACGACACAGGACTCGACCTGAACCGAAGATTTTCTTTTGATTTCCCATTTTCCTTTTTATTTTGTAGCACAGTGCGTGGGACATCAAAGAATAGTTCCGAGAAAGTGTCTTGTCAAACAGCTTCCAATAGTACTAGAATAATACTATTGTATATCGCTCTATTGAAGAGAGACTTACTGAGATTTGCACGATCATCTATCTGGGTTCTAGAATACAATGACATGATTGCAGAATAAGGCTCGAAATCCATGAATGTCGATGACCCAAAACTTTTTAACACACCAGCACTCTCCATAATACATTTAAAAGCATCGTGATCTTCGACGGAAACATAGCAAACACGATTGTTGTATGTTCAAACAGATGAACTCAATGGAACTCTGAGCGTGCTTGAACTTTGAGTGAAAGGATTCATCTTACAGGAGCAATTGGTGACTCACTCGAATTTTAAAACATCAACCGATTCAACCAGTTTTATGGAAAGAACACAAGATGAAGGGGAAAGTGAAAGTTAGGGAAAGTATCGACTGCCTGAAAACAAGTATAGTAATATTTGCTTCCATTGAAAGGTCCTTCCGTAAGCTTTACACCCACAACGGCAATTTGAATGACACACTGTAACTTCCTATTCGTGGATGTGCTTATTGTAGAAATTCACGTGTACAAAATGAAATGCTAAACGTAGAATGACAAGTAGCTGCACAATACTTCCTGCTTGGCTTTCTGTTTGTAGCTCGATAGTTTTTCATTCAATTAACGCATAGAATTGAACCCCGTAGAATGAGATTGCATGAAATGTTGATAAGAAAAAATTTAGTCGGGTCTGTTTGTTTCGAAAGTAGAGCAGAACTGTCAGACTGCAGAATCTTCCAAATGAAACTGCTTTCAATGGAGTATCAATTTGTATGGAGCTGGTGTAGCTCAACGTATTTAGTCCTTATTATTTAACCTGAATAGGGTAATTAGTGCGTTATTGATTACACTACATTTTATATCCGCGAATGAGTGATTATATAATTAGAGCTAATTAAGTGAAGAGTGAGTACTAATTTAAAGTGACATTTTTGGGTTTCAGAACTCCAATGGCATACATCGCATCGTGTCACCGGTTCCGAGAACAATTCACGTCGATCTTATTCAGTCATATGATGAATTCACCCCAAAACTCGTGCCGTCAAACGAGTCACCAACAACAGCAGTCCAAGCACAAGTTTGGTTCAAGCAGCAGTACCTCCAGGTCGTTCCGGAGGGGACCACAAAATCGGTTTTATTCTAATCCAATTTCAACTGCCAGTGGAAGGCCGTTCTCGTCGTTGACAAAGACTACAACAACTGGGGACATGGGCCGTAACGGGTCATTTAGGACAGAGAGAAACTCAATTTCTTTGTCGACTAACAATGCATCTGCAACGACCTTCACGATGTCAAGAAGTCTTGGTGGATCAATTAAGTCTAATAAAAGCTCTCTGAAGAAAACAGCTACAAGTATTCGTCGAAAGAACAGTCGAGGGTTACTTGGTGCAGACTTCATAATCGTGGCAGACTCAGATACGACGATAATGTTGCAGGAACAGGATTCCAAAAGCCCTTCCAACTCTAAAGGGACTCTCACTCCCAGTCCAACTTTAAACGAAACCACTGCAGATCATTCTGAGAGGAAAGCAAGAGAAGCGGAGAACAACTGCAGCAGTTTCAAATATCTACCACAACCCGTATTTACTCCACTAGCTCCTCAGACTACAATCACAGCAATTGCATCCAATGACTCCAATAATCTCCACACTGTCTTGCAGACCTTGGGCTGTGACTTTAGAGACTACGGCCAGATTGTTTAAACAGCGCTTACATCCTGAAGTAAAAATTGAGGAGAAATTAACAAGGTGAACACGGAATTTCAGAAAATGAGGGACGAAATAATTAGGAATAATATTAAGGTTACGAATGCATATGGTTAATGTGCTTAGGCTGAAAATGAGTCCCTGATTTCCACCACCCACTACCAACCAACCATACTCAACCTATTCCGCACAGATATTTCGATCGTATTTATATTCCACCTTAAATAAGTACTCACCACCCCTTTCAATCGATTTCTAAGCATCTTCCTAAAATGTCAGTATTAACTATTTGAAATCTTGGGATCATCTTCAGCTGTGGTAAAACCACTGCAGGTTGTTTTATATTTGAGTAATTCAGTCTTTTGGAACCAGAATTACTTGTATTTTTTCACCAAGCCGTCTTTAGGCTTTCTAACACACCCAGAGACACAATTTATGGTCTCAAAAACTTCTGACTGCATCGCGTTGCTGTACCTGTGTTAAGACTTTTTACTGAATGAACCTACGAGAAACTAAGCCTAAGATGTTTTTGTACACAAATTGTGAATTGCAACTAAAATTCCGTCGGAATGAAAGAAGATGGGTGCACAGTCCACATAGGACAAATGAGGACAATCGCATTGCAAACTACAATCCACAATTGTAGACATGTACCTAGACTTAAACTGCTTCTACTGTTCATACAGACACACGCGTGCTTGTATGTGTCTTAGGATTTACTATACAAGCAATCTGTAATCTGCATCATCAACCTTTGTTTAGAATATTCACGCGTAGTCTGTTAGCAGGAGTGAGTAGTATTAATAACTAATACCATATATAGTCAATCGTCTGTGAATTAAAGACTAAGGTGCATAATATTGTTATTAGCCGAATTCATTAAACACCTGTGAGCATTGCATTGGTGCAAACCGTTTAATAAAATACTCTCTTGTTGAATACTCATCCTTCATGAATGACTATTTCTTGTATTCTTATTCATTCACACACTTGAAACTTCTCAAGAAGTGATTTGCTTGTTAGTTTTGATGAGCCACACCTGTAGACTCTCAAAGAGGAAAGATACTCCTTCGTATTCATTCGCATATTCTCCTTATCCAACTCTCTACATCTTCTGTAGCGTCAGTAAGCTGCATTATGAAAGATGCAAATAAATATAGCCACTGCGAGACTTGTTTCTCATGGACAACCGTGTGTGAGGATGTGAAGACACCTGAATGACGAAAAAATAGGTAAAATTAAGGAGTGTTTTTTCAACTAAGGCTGAAATGAAGGATTGGCTCGTTCGTTGCATGACTCTCTTGTGATCTTTCCTTTGTACTTCACCATCATCGTCTTTCCAACTCCGTCTCATCTTCAAAAGAGAGAAGAATCCATAAAGATATTTTTCTCTCTTGCCACACACAACAATGGGTCTTGCGAGTGGAGTTAATGATGAAAATGGAATGTTTGCCCTCAAGACAAGAAGATGAGTCAAATGGAGTGGATATACTGACCATATAATAATCACGATGGATGGAAAGGTACTCATATAATTCCACGAAGGGTCTGAGTTGCTCTCTCTTTAAACCGTGGTCGGCTACCCTTCCACTGGACTTGAATACAGAATGAAGCCATTGTTGTTGACAGTACCTGTGTAAGTAAAACAAACACAGGTAGAGAAATGTCTCTCTCTTTGGCAGGTAGGAGCATTACAAGTCATTTCCTAAGGAGAATCCTTCTTTCTAGAGCGATTAGATAAAAAATGCATTTCGAAAAGCCACACGCACTCGTTGCTTCTAGAATAGAAGGCAACAGGTACTTGGAGCTCTAGTAATCATTATGTGTATATTGTTTCCAGCAGTCTTAGAAGATGTGTGGAAGGTATATATAAATAAATACATACGGACACACGGTATTGTGAAGCAAATGAAGCAGATAGTCAACACATAACCAGGTACATGTAGTGAAGAATAAAAGAGACGAGAGAAGTGAACTATGCGATGAAAAGGGCTTGATGAAGAAAAAACTCGCTTATTGTACACACATACTCATAAGCTTTCTTGGTCCCACTCATTCATGCATTTTACCTGCCTTGCACAATGCAGAATATTCCCTGAGATACAAGAAAACCAGCGTTATTATTATCTTGTGCGTGTTTTATTACGTGATTACTTTTACCGACGACATGACAAGTGAATACAATTGTGTTTGAAATTAAGGACGACATATTCGCTCTCAGGGTAGCAAGCATGGTATTTACTCCTTAGAGAAGAAGAAAGGTAGATGGACTTGTACCTCTGCTGTAGTAATTAGTGCTCCATGGATCGGACCCTTTGGTTGTAAAAGGACTCTATCGGATAACACAAACCTTCACTCCGTTATAACACATCATACCTTTTAGCACGTTGATGAGCAATAATAAACCTTCTTCTAAGAAACAGAGATTAGACTGTAGCTAGAGTGAACAAGTCAGCTAGGTGGTCGGTCGTACATGACAAAAATATTTTTCATTCACCTTCCCATCACTTTACGTGTTCTGGTGGAAGTGGTAGAGTGGAATTGAAATCTGCTCTCCTGGAATCCCAGAAATCTATTCAAAATGAAGTATCTTCAAGGAAGAGTCGTTTCTGGGCGATCGTTCTCAGAACGGAGTGGAAGATATTTCGCAATCCACTCTAATGTGGCCGTAGTGCTGAGTGTAGTATTTTTTATTCAGAGCATTTGTGTTTTCGGAGTGACTTCCGGTGCGAGAAGAAGCAAGACTCCGAGTGGACTGTATCATGACGATGGGAAAGGACACACGATTCTTACGCAAAAGTTTAGTAAGAAAGACGTGCGGGAGATTTCCTACGACATCTTAAATATAATGGGGTTCAACCATCGACCCCATCCCCATTTGGTGGACAAAAAGTCCCCAGCCTCGCAGTTTCTCATGGAAGTGTACAATTCGATTGCCACAGCCAGCAACGAAGTGGATGTAGACTTAAGTAACGGTGAGAATGGGAGAAAGCAAAATTGGCATGGATCAGGACAACCGAAGAATTTGAGTTGGAGTGAATTCAACGTGGATCCTATTGAAGTGGATGCCATCAAAAAGGCTGATGCTATCATCAGTTTCATCAATAGAGGTACTATATAATACATAACTTTAGTGCTGGTTACTTACTTTAAGGGTTCGATTCTCGATCTACTGCGTTGATTAGTTTTCTGCATGATGAGAATACACACATGTAAGCACACATCATCATCATCATTGCTTTCTCATCTTGGCTCTGCAACCGCACATAAGGTAGCAGAGGTTATGTGATTTACTTCCTGATGAGACAAGGAATAAGTTTCTTTTGTTCCTGATATCTCGAGCGTTCTAATTATTTCCCTAATTAAGATTGACTTGAATTTAATGAGAAAGATATTGCTTTATATAAAGGAGATTATTTCACCAGTCACAATGTTGAATGTGGTCGTAGTGTGTATGAATACAATGATCTTTCTTGAGGAAACCATTGGGGATTCGTATTCTGGAGAAAGTAGAGCATTCCATTTATATGCGAATTCTTCAATATTCTCACCAACTATTCCAAGGTTTTCGAGACTCAGTGAAATGAGTGTGAAAAGTCTGATTAATTTTTTCAGGTCATCGGTTTTCGCACCTACTGAAGCAGTACGCAGAAGAGAAGCAGTTTTGGTTCGACGTGTCTGAGATTTCAGAGTTGGACGAAGTGTTGGGGGCAGAATTGCGGTTGTGGAAAAGAAGTCTAATGAAGGAGGATGTGCCGAATGATGTGAATGCAGACCCAGCCAGTGAAATAATAAGAGTTGCAGTTCACCAGATTTCTCCTGGAGTTGATGATAGGTAAGAGCAAATTACAGAGAGTTGTTGTGAAATACAAATGAGTCCGTTTGAGAATGAGGACAACACGAAAAAGAACTTTTGTGTTAACTAATGTGTTACAACATGCGAGTTGCGTAAGGATTCCTGAGAAAAGAAGAAAGGACAGGGTTATTGGCGCAACTCACATTAAAGAGAATTTTTACAATTTTGTAAAACTGTCAAAAGGAATCCATGATCGTTCTGATGAAGGAGATTCCGTGAAAAGCGTTTCTCTGTAGTTGTGTCGCATATTCCATTTGAATTAGTGGCTGAGAATAAATACCGTCTACCCGGTGTGAAAGTTTGGTCTCATTACTTTCTCCGGAAGGACCTCAACCACATATTTACGGTTCGCGAATGAAGAGTCGTTTGTACAGTAGGCTTCGCTCAGTCATGCTTCGTGGGTTCGTTTGTACAGAGAAAATGATAAAATATTACTTACGCTTCACGTTCTCTTTGTGGCTTTGCTTTGGTTTAGCGAATGTGAACGTGAACAAACTCTTTCGCCATCATAGGACAATGCAAGCCTTTCCTTTCTCATCTAGTTTTGTTGGTGTCAGTTTTGCTAAATTTCGTCTCACACTACGCTCTGAGGGTTAAGTTGAAGGCTAACTGACAAATGGGTCTATGACCTGGCTTTAATTGAACGTGATTAAGTACCTAGCACAAGTGGATTGAAGATGTGATGCTTGATTCTTATCCTGGTGCCTTTCTTATTTACACAAAGAAAGTATTTTTAGTTTGTTATCCCACTCAAGCATATAAGATTACCTACAGGTAGAAAATGTTTTGAAGTGTTTGCTTCATCTGACAATCCTTGTGACACATTTATGAGGAAACTGTAGTAAGACTGATTTTGTGTCTTCTTATTTAACGGAACAAAAGAAAGTTACGAGTCCCAATTCCCTCTGAGAACATCTTGAGAACTGATCCTGAGTGAGGGCGATTAGGAGTAAAAATAGATGTCTGCTGGGCAAGATTTTCCCGATGCAAACAAGACTATCTTCTTTAATGAGACTACTTACCTTGATCTTTAATGATAATCTGGTATTATTAATCTTCTGTGAATTTTAGTTCCTTCGAGATGACCGAGCTTGATGAAATCATGACAGCGAAATGGGAACAAGGTTGGCTGAGATTTAATGTAACTTCAGCCTTCCGGAGGTGGATCAATCGTCCACGGGAGAATTTGGGTTTGGTTATTACTACGAGAAGTGCTGACTCAGGTAAACATTTTAATTCAATTACATTGCAATCTATGTATCGGCAGACACAGCGTGTGTGCATGTGTGTTTGCGTACCTCCTTTCCCGATCTTCCTTTTTACACACAATCATTCGTCAGACAAGTTATCGTTCTTTCACTCGCCAGACGATACTTCATCTCTTGTGTATTAATACACACACGGAACTTTCTCCGTCGTTACTTCCTTCCCACTTGTGTTTCGTACTCGTCTTTTGTCTTACTCATGTACTCATTTCGTATCATAAATCTATTTTGGGTCTGTTTGCCCGAGTGGTGAAAGTAGGTCAGGATCTTTGATCATAAACCCCTCTTCCATAAACCTTTGTTAAGCTACTCACTCATGTTTGCTGTCATTCTAACACCTCATTTATTACATGTTACGTATTCTAATCCTTTGAATCCTTTCTGGAATATCATTTTGTGTGGGATGCGTGAATATCCAAAGAGACTTTTTTTGGATTCCTCCCGCAATATGCTCTTCTGTACATTTGAAAACGAGGGTACACCTATCCTCAGGCGTTTATAATTAAAAACACCTGTTTCTTCTCTCCAGGAATAGAAATGCCCATGTCTCAGTCTGGAATCGCTACAATCATGGATTCCGAAGAACACCAGCCATTCCTCGTCTCCTTCTTGAAAACGTCTGAGGCCAGTCGTGCGGAGAAAGTTCATAACAAGCGATCATCTCGAGTGATTCGATCTGCGAATGAAGGAAGTGGAGGAGCCAGTGGGAACGGAGGTAGCACCACTGGAGGAAATAAAGGTCGGAGAAACAAGAAGTCTAAAAAAGGAAGGAGCTACGAATTCTCGGATCTTTTGGATAGACCGAAGAGTTGTCAGATGGGAATGTTGTATGTTAACTTTGAAGACTTGGGGTGGAAGGATTGGGTCATAGCTCCAGATGGATTCATCGCCTACTACTGTCACGGAGAATGTTCGTTTCCTTTGACAGCGAGTATGAATGCAACTAATCACGCCATTGTCTCCACACTTGTCCATACTTACTATCCTCTGGAGTATCCCAAACCCTCCTGCTCTCCCGTCAAGTTGGGATCAATTTCCATGCTCTACTATGATGACAACTCTAACGTGACTGTGAAGAAGTATAAAGATATGGTCATCAAGTCTTGTGGATGCAAATGATAAAACCACCACCATCACCACCACCACAATTTAGTCGTTTCAATGACTAAGATTTGGATCGTTTTTTGCAGTTCTTTAACTTCTATCTTAAACGGTTTTATTGTTGCCTTGTTTTAAACAAGAGACCTTATGAACTTTGCCAGTAGCAGGACATTTTTAAAGTCTTTCTTTTAGTTTAAGAAGTTTGAAATGAACACAGCTGTAATTTATACATAGAATTTCTCTAAAATTAAGGATAAACTTGAAAATTTGAAGAAGGAAACGAATACTTTAAGTAATTTAGAAGGTGAATATTGTGATTAACTGTATATGGAGCAATCAGCAATGAAGCGTGGAGAATGAGGCTATAACAAATATGCAAGCGTAGTGGCAAACTGACTGGCAAACTTGAACAGAAAGAGGCTTTTTCGTGATAATTTGTTGTGTAATTCATGTGAAAGTAGGACAGCTTGCGATTAAGAGAGTGCAATGTGTAATCTATCGGATCTTTTGTAATAAAACTTTTTAAATAAGTCAGACACGATGAACTTTGTACTTTGGATCATGAACGGCCTTCTGTTGCTGTTGCATACTTTCTGTGAGAGTTTGAATAAAGAAGATTCCGTGCAACACCCGGTCGAACTTTGCAGGGAATTCCCCATTAAGTTAGCTCCTGAGTACAGACATATTGCACAATAATGTTCTAAGGCTAGACAATCTATGACATTTCCGTTGCTTAATCTACTAAAAAGTCGATGCAACATTGAGTCTTAGGCATCTCTGAAACACGAACTTAATAATTTTCTATTGGATACTTATCGATTATTGAATGCCTGTGTGTGTATAGTAAATGTGTACGGAAGCCTAGAGACTTGTAATTAAAAGTGTAGCGTACAAGTTTATATGAAGACAACAAGTGATAGTAAATTATTCCCACGAGCAAAAAGCCAATGTGGTTATTACAATCGATTGGAGAAGTGTCAACCCTTTCGTAACGGATGGCCACTAATCAATCTTGTCAGGTATCGCTTTGCTTTATAACACCGAAGGGAACCTTTGGGATACTCAATCGCAGTCTCGTCAACTTCCTTTCACAGAGTGCAGACGCAAAAAACCAATTGACAGTTGTTTGATGGACGAGATGTAGTCCCTTGTGTCCTTCAAGCCTCGATTCAGTTTCAGGTGAAGGGTGTGTTGAATTTCCTGTGTATACTGTATACCAAATTACAAAGATTCACAGGTTTCTCGTGGTTATGTTACTGCGATCAATTAAGAGGAAGTGATGGAGATGGGGATTGCATAACATTCTAAGAAAGAATCTCCAAACATAAACAATCGAACTCCATTATAATATTCTAAGTTGGTAATATTCCGTTTGAATGTTTTGATACAAACCTGGCACTTCAAGCACAGCACAATCACAATCAATAATGTTCAGTTACTACACTTCTGTTTCTGAACTACTGATAATAATTTTAACTCTTTCAGCGTTTACCCCAGAGGTATTACCCAATCCTGTGGATAGAACATCAGAACTCCTCAACAACCTGAGACTCACACATATCAACGACCTGGATGAAAACGTAACCTGTCCGAGGTATTACTATATCGTTGGACTGCGTCTGCGACGAGAAGACCCGCAGGATTTACACAAAGATGTCCCTGAGAAGGACAAAAAAGTGAATACTATTCTGGAGGGTAGTGATGTTGCCTTCGGGTACAATGGATTCGAAATAACTTGTTCAGACGGAATTCACTTGACACCTGTAACTCGCAAATTGACTTTCGGGAAAACAGGCAAATGGGAAAGTGACAAGCAAATGTGTGAAAATGGATTTGCAGTTGGGATTTCTACGGAACTAACGCCGTTTTCGTCCCCAACTCTGTCAAAGATCCTCAACATGAAAATCCAATGTTCGGACGATTCACAGAGTTTAACTGTAAAGGCAACCGATGATGCAGCGAAACACATCGTTCTTCCAACCCCACAAGTTTCAAAGGAGACGAAGCAGTTGTGTGATTTTGGAGCTGCATTGATAACAATCGCTGTCAAGGCTGATTCCATCATTACCGTTCACAGAGGTCAGCTAAACGATGAACTCTTTTTCTGCTTAAGCATTAGAATCATATAAAAACTCTAACTGAGCTCTCTTTTGAGTACGAACAGGGGACTTGTTCTCAGTCACAGATCTCGGAATCACATGTGCTTCAGTAATAAACCCTGTGAATAAATGCGATGTTCGATTTCGATGGGAGAGACGAAGAAACGTGAAATGCGCACAGCTTGCAGATGTTGAGGAAGTAGCAAAATCTGGAGGCAGGAAGAGCATCTCCTGCAGTTTTGATGCGTGGACAGGAGTTGGTGTGGACAATAAGAATAAAAACGCTGTGAGAACATTCAATAGATTTGAAACAATTGGAATAGGAAACGATAAACAATACGTCAGTTGGGCTCTGTCGAAGTTTCTTGGAGCTCCTGAGGTGAAGTTGTGGTTCGCATTGCATCTGCCTACTAAAACTCAAATAGTGGAAGACTTTATCCTGCAACCTACTTGGGAACGGGAGGGTTCGTTTTCTGAGGACGTGGAAGTGACTTCCGACCTTTTCACAGAACCTCAGCAGATCGTTGACAAGCTGGGAGTAAAAGAAGAACTGATGTATTCACCTTCTGTCTTTCAATTAGTTGCATTCTGCGACATTTACAAAGTGGGGTTTTCTGTATTTAAAGCTGGAATTGATGTCTACTTTCATACCAAAATTAGGAAACAACGAACTAGGATTTCATTTGATTCTTTGATTACCAATCCAATGCAAACAAAATAAATCAACAGCAACATAATTTACAACACGTGGTAATTTAATATTATTCAGCCGTGCCATCAATCATAGCATTTCTCACAACTTCGCCGGTCACAAAGTCACAGCTATTTTAGACGATACGTGTGCATGCTATTTTAGTTCTCAGCAATTTCTGCACAGAACATACAAAAAGTTTCTAGGACAATTTGTGAAAGAATGCTTTTTAGAATTTTAATAAAATAAGGGAAAAAGCAGAACGCATCACTTTAACTTTTATTCAACCGGAGGTGTCATAAAAAATTACAGGGGTCCTTGAGTAAATAAACTTCAAAGCTATGCCAGGGTACGGCCAAAATACAAAAATTCCTACGCCAAGGAATGTGAGAGAAGCTCCTGTCCCACCGATACATACCAGAAATACTCGACCTACAACAGCAGGTCGGCCACCAAATCCTCCTCCATCCTCAAGCACTCCGAGGTCCAGAACTTACACTAAATCTAAGCCACATCCTACCGCTAATTCCACTGGAGCGCAGGGTGGAGCAGGAACCTCTGCTGCAGTAGAAAACAAAGACCCAAATACTTCGACACCTGCTGGTCCTCCTTCCAAACCACTGGGATCTTATGGACAACGCTACGCAAATAAGAAAATCAACCCCTCCTCAGCCATCTCACCAAGACCACAGACAGCTGCAGACACTAATCGATGGAAACTTGCGTTGGCTCCAACTCCTCCAGCTCCTCCAAGACCTTCAAAAGTGCAAGTGACTCCAGCTAGTCGAGTCGAGCACAAGAGACCTTCCACATCCGTTCCACGAAGCAAGAAGACTGCAGCCAACCCAGCTACTCCCACAGTAGACATTAATGCTAATTCGAGGGTCACCTTAGAACGTAAATTGGAAGCTGCAGCTCCTACTAAAGAAAGAAGCAAGTGTAAGAAGGCTTCGAAAAGTGGCAGTCGAACAACAAAAAAAGCTACTCGAAACCGTTCCAAAGAAGGAGGAAGGCAAGAGACTTCGAGCCAGAAATGCGTCTCAGAGGGAAACCAACAGAGTTCAAGTGAGGACAGCGTCTCTTCAGATCTCAGCTCGAATAACTCGAATGCTTCGAACCTCCAAAAAGAGGATGAGAACAGAAAGCCTGAAGCTGTGTCTCTTTCAGAGCTACCGAAGTTGAATCTTTTCGACATTTCTCTGTCCAGAGGATTCGGACCTACCGTTCACATCGACTCAGTCCCAGCTCAGTCTACCCTGTCACTGGATAAACTTCCGGAGTACACGTTGAAAAAAGACGGAGTGTTCACTGCAAAACATGTTGAAGTCTACGATGGAATAAGTATCGATGAGATCTCTCCTCCTCCAGAACTTCATTCTGTCCTCTCAGATCCGAAACTGCAAGACTATCTGACCCTGAAGCCTGTGACTCCTTCTCCTCCTCCTGAGTCGATTGCTGACATGAAGCAACCCCATTTGATTGCATCTGAAGAAAGTCTGCAGACAGAACCTCCCGCTATGGAACCGAATACGCTTTCTGATATCGCTTCCATCCCTACGGAGAGTATCCCGGATGGTTCTCCAGCGGACGAGAATATTCTCCAAGACTTTCCCCCAGAAGACGAGAGGGAAGAGATGAATGTTCCTTCTGCGGATGAGACAAATCGAATTGGAACTGCAGTAATTTCTGCCGCTGATCTCAACTGCTATGAGATAAATTCTAAAGAAAATTACGAATACTTGGGAAACCTTGTCCGCATCCCAAAAGGCATCACGTTGACGAAGGATGTTCCTCCTTTGTACGTTGGAGTTTTTTCCGTCCAAAACTCTTCACAAGAAGACCTCATCTTTAAAGTAGAGCAAGCAAGATTAAATAAGACTCGTTACTTTATTATAGGCTAAAGGTATTTTTTATTTATTTTCAGGTAAAGACAAGAACCCAAAGTGCAAATATCTACGCAATAAATCCAAAGTTAGGATCGCTTGCCAGAACCAGCACCAAAGTAGTGAAAGTGCAAGCAGACTTCACAAAAGGCACGAGTCCTTCTATAGATATGCTGAAGAATAATTTGGTAGTCCTTGTGGCCTCGGCTCCTCCTGTGAAAATGACAAGGAAGGAAATGGAAAAGTTCTGGAAAGTAAGATGAACTCATGAATTAAATTAATTCAAATGTCAACTTACTACTTTTTGGGATGACTTTTTCAGCTTCTCCAAGATCAACAAGACGGTGGAAAAAGCTCCTTCTACGTTCACACTGTTGAGGATATTCAATTAGTGAACTACGACGACCCTTTACGAACTGGAATCACGAACAAGACTGAAGTAGTAGTAAAGAGGAAGCCTTCGCCATTGGTAATTCCGGATGAAAGTCCTCGAGTGTCCGATCCTCTAACAATGAGTCTTGTAGACACGGACATAGTTGATAATACGAGTGAACCAGAAGAACCTTCCTTCGACGATGTTTACGCTGATCAATCGATAAACGAAGTGACACAGGACGTACGACAAATGACTGGCAGTATGAATTCGTTGCTTCGCTGGGGATGCATTTCAATCTATGCGACGTCAGTGCTGGGGGTGCTGCTTCTGGTTTATCACAACGCAAATGATGGAGCTGACCTTTCTGACAATGGAGGACTGCTAAACTGGTTTTCTTCTTGGCGAGAAAAATTTCCTGCTGATACCAAGAAGCATTCCTGAAGATTCTGTGACACTTTTATTGTTATTCGCACCCTGTCCAAGATTTTTGTATCCAAAGTATATTATCATTTCAATCCTGACTCGAAGTAGGTACATTTCTTTCATGAAGAATTGTTCCTGCATTTCACTGATTATTGTTTAGCTTCAGCCTAAATTGAACAGAATAAATCCGACCGTCCATTCATGATCTGAAATTATACCACTGCACTGAAGACAGAACAGAGGAATTCATTGCCGTTGTATAATATTATTGTCATCTTGGTGTGTGAAGTGTGAAGTAAAGATTTGCTAGATACAGCAGCACACTGTATGTAATTCACCCAACAGTAATCGCTGCTCTGCTTACATTTAGCTAATTTGTGTAAATACCTCATGACCTAATCTGTATACAATATGCATGATCTATCGTATGCATGCTCTCTCGTGACAACCAACCAAGTCGCTACTAAGTAATCAACATGAGACTATACAGAGATTTACAGTTTTTTGACAGTCCAAGATTGAGACCGACGGTGGTTCAGCGAAAATGCATAATCTAGTAATACCACAGCTATGTCAATCTCGTGCTCACTGCTTACCTGAGTTTTTGAAGGACTGCGGACCCCAAAAACGTTGTGTAACGCTACTTCACTAGCATTTTACGCCCACTTATTACGCGAAGTTGCAAAGCAATGGAGTAGCAAGAGGGACAGTTGGATATTTATCTTGGACCAGGAAGCACGCAAGTTGACCATAGTAAATACATAGCTTAATCTTAGTCCATAGTCCATAGTCGAATTCGTTGCAAGTCATTTAATATTATTTTTATGCAAAACTGCACCTCGCACTGTTTGTCCTTTTCGCTCAGGCACAACAGACGTGGAAATCGGATCGAAAATGAGCGTCAGGGAGGTCGAGATTGAGAGTGCCTTGGTTGCAGACACCGTCGATATCACTTGGACCGTGACTGAGCTGTATCGACAGACGGCTATTGAGGAAGGTGGAAACACGTCGACAGCAGTGGCAAAGGTTGGCGGTCGGGGAAATGGAAGCGCTTCTCAGCCACTGCCTTCGACGAAAGAGGTCATTTCGATTGTAGTTGACGGAAAGAAGCCCTCGGTAATAAATCTACAAATGCATTATATCTTTTATATGAAAGCACATTTAGCTGTAGCCTTCAATACTCAGTCTTCAGCCTCTATGTTTTTTGTCTCTCAATTGCAGGACGATCATTCTGCCAAATGGCACTTCAGCTTGAGCTACCAGGGAGGAGATACCGGCGAGTG
>JAQGAD010000995.1:0-24903 GCA_034696625.1 Isotomurus palustris
TCGCAAACTTTGTATACACAAAGTTATAACAACTCAGCTCATTAATTCAGAACCTACTTGTTCTCGTCTTGAAATTGCGATACTTTTTGTCTTTAATGCAGTGTATCTCCAGCACTACTGACTACTGTATTATTCGATAGACAAGAAAATGAGGAATTCAAATCTTCACTCCTCAAGGAAGTCTTTGGAAGTTCTTAATGACCCATTTCACACGATAGAGTTACGAGGAAAAGCCGTGTTATGAGCAATTAATCATCAGACTTGTTCGCTGAGGTTGAGAAATGGCTAAATAGTGTGAAGCAAACTCGTAACTTCCTTAAGCTCTCTTAAAATGTAAATGTCACGGGCTTAAAACCTTTCAGTACATCGAGATTAGTAGCGTTGATGGCGTTAATTATCTTGAAATTTCAATTCAAATAGTCGTAATCTCAGAACGTTAGCATACTAGACCTAGAAAACGAATTCCTTTCGCCTTTAGTAATGAGGTGGTCCGATATTTTATCACTCCTTAACTAAAGAATTAGCCCTAAAACAAAACAGCAGTCTTTTCCTCGTTTAAGTTTTAGTACGAAGATTAAACTTGAAATGAAAATATTATTCAAAATTCTAATTAGTAGGAACAGCAGGATGAAGAGCATTTTTTGTGAAAATGAGGAACAGACTTTTCTGATGAACGAAAAATCAATCAGAAAAATATTTGCTACAGTGAAGCAGGTTTAGCCATCATTTTACATGCAATTTAGCACTTGTGTTTGTTTGGTATTTTCACGGATTATTCTACCCACATTCATTTAACAATACACTAGAAGTTATAGAAAATATTAATCTCTCGTTCAGGGCCTCCTATATCCTCATGCCGAGGTGGAATTAATATTTGCTTTGTTCATGTGCTTATTCCAGATGTGTCAGAACAATGCTCGGACCAGCAGATGAAGAAATTCGGATCTCATTGTTACCTCACAGTCTCATTTCCAGCTGTGAACTGGGTCACTGCTCAGCAGATCTGTTC
The DNA here is from genome assembly GCA_034696625.1 of Isotomurus palustris. Lineage (NCBI taxonomy): Eukaryota > Metazoa > Arthropoda > Collembola > Entomobryomorpha > Isotomidae > Isotomurus > Isotomurus palustris. Next base: position 1,010 of record JAQGAD010000995.1, read on the forward strand.
ATCTCTTCAGGTATGCTACTATAAGGATAGAAGGTCGGAAGTCGGAATTCACGTGCTTTCCGTTCTCGTGTTCAAAACCAAAATATATATATAACAGTCGCGAATTTTGGGCTATCTAAAAGTTTTGTTGTTTGCAAATGGCCTAATTTTACGTAACACTCTAAGCTTTCCAAAGACACACGTGTGCTGCTGGGGAGAGTAAGTAAATAGAAGGTGAAAAGGTTTAACTATTTTGAAATGTGAGTGGCAAAGAAGCAAATATTTGACCTTTCGTGAAAAGTTGAGTGGAAAGTGTACAGCAGGGACTCTCAAAGTTATTTTTTACTGTTCTTTATGACCGAACGACTTTTACTAAAGTCCTTAGTTCTTACATAATGTATTCTTTTTTCTTCTTGCGATTACAGTTGCAAATCCCCTCACAAGCTGGAAAGTCAAAAGGTTTATTATCTGGGCGTTGGAGGCTATTTTACACGAGCCGATTGGGCTTAAAGGCTTAAAGAGTCGTTTTTTAAAGGTCAAAACACGTCGACTTTATTGTGTCCCACTCATATTCAATCATCAACGGAATTTTTGCTTACATTAAATTCATGGAAAATTTTGGCATTTTTAATTCTTATTTCAGTTTCTTCAGTCCTTGTTTTTTTAGAAACCACTGTAGTATGGTCTGCGCATATAGTTACATGTGTACAACATTTAAGAGTCAAGACTCTTCTTGCGATTATGCTGAAATAGAAAGTTACATGAAGCATGAGACATAAAGCAAATTCGGCCTCCCAAAAGTCTATTTCACGATGATGACTGTATCTCTGAAACTGGCGACTGGTTGTTTTATTCCTGACTTTAGATTGGCAATCTTGTTTGCTGGTTTTCCTTGTGCTGCAACGTTGACATATTTTATATAGAAATTCCAGTAAAATCACAAACTCACTGACCCGAATTTGTATTTATTGCCAGGCGAAATTGGCTAGTGTTCTATCCATAGATGAGTGGAATTTCCTTACTCGATATCTAACTACTGTATCGGGATATGACAGAAAGTCTAGTTTTTGGATTGGTGGTTCCATAGACCAAAACAGTCAGTTGGTGTGGTCTGATCGGATGCCTTTCAATTTCTCAGGTAATCGATTTATGCTCTTTTCTATTGCTGGCACTTATTTTGCTGATCAAACAACATGTAGCCTCATATTCTCATTCCATATATTGTTTTACTTTCTTTCTCCCAATAAATATTGTTCACATTTATTTCTCAACTTTCTCCAAAGATTCGTCGTAAACCAGGCTAGATTATAACTGTATCGGAAGTAAATTGCCTCACATATTCTTTTCAGCATTTCATTCATCCGATCTACAAACGATTTCTGAGTGGAAATGCCTTAAAATATATTGGTTCGACGTGGGCAAAGGGGACTTTGCTTGGAGACTTGCCGACTGCAATCAACTCTCAGGCTATGTTTGTAAAAAGCAGGCTGAAGGTATGAACCGATCTTTCATCTCAATGTATACTTTATTACCTTTCAACGCATTATTTTTTCATCTCGTTCTTCTTCAGGATTAACTTAATCTTCGAACGTAGGATTTATTCTTAGAGAGAAAGTCTGGGAGTCTGGCCTGTGTGTGCATAAGACTCAAGAAGCCTCTGAAAAGGGAAATAAGTTTTAAGGCACAAACACAAAAGCTTTCACTACTGTTGCTGGTATCCAGAAGGGATTTAGCATCTGTACACACTTTTATTGATTTTGCTTGAAATTCTCATTCCACATATTTCGTAAAAATATTCTTGTTTTTCTTACTCCTACGTTCGTCTCAGAAGAAGGCGAAAGTAGAGTAAAGAAAGTACAGAAGCATTGTCACAGTGAGCACTCTCTTTTCCAGATCACACCTGATTTAATCCGATCACAGAATTTTATTCAGATTCGTTTTGAGCTACGAAAGCTTTCAAATGTTTCTTCTATCAGTTAACCGTGAACTAAACATATTGATAAATAAAACTGTTCTACATGTGTATGAATTGCGAGTTGGTAGTATTGCGAGTATGCATGCGATTTCACGTGTCCCCTTTGTTTCACTGTATTGAATACAGAGCCTTCTACTCCTTCAAGGATCATGTTGATTTTTACATGACTTTGTTTTCTCTTTACAAGTAGCTACAGTAGTCGCAGTACGCAATACATGAATTTCATCCAGGCCAAGTAAAATAAACTTTCATCACATTCCTGAAGGGTAGAAAAATATTGACCTTTCGCGTTTCAATTTAAAGCATATGTGGACATGACGAGTTTGTAAAATGACAAAACTGCGAAAGAAAATTGGTCTAGGTTGAAATCATGACATTGAATGAACGAATATTTGTGTTCTGTGAATTTATTGGTGAATTAAAACAGGCGAAATTACACAATCAAGGTAGGTTGTGAACAACATGTGGCAAAGATAAGCCATTCCTACGTCTGTAGACATTCTTGATAAGTTCATTAGTTCAAATCTGAGAGGGGGAAAGTTTTAATCCTGTGATTAAGCTAATACTTCACAATTAAAACTTTGAAGGTCTGCGATTTGCATTTCTCCAGTTTACTGATCAACACTCGAATGTTTGAAGCTGCACACACGTTGTTGTGCCGTTATACGTTGGACGTACCAACCACGAAGAACGGAAGAAACATTGCACAAAAGTTTTATGGTTTTATTCAACCTTCTAATTGCTTTAACAGTGGAAGTGGGCCACAAAACGAACCGTACCACTTTCTCCGGAGGCGGAAAGGAGAGCTCTCCGAACTACCCTTCCACTTATTACAACAACCTGGACTACACGTACAACCTGGTCGCTCCTCGAGGAACTCAAATTGTCATTCGCTTCTCTCACCTCGACATAGAAGAGCAGGAGGACTGCCTGTATGATTACTTGGAACTAGTTGATAAGAAAACCAACAACTCCACTCGTTTCTGTGGATCATATTCTGGAAGTGATCTTGAAAAGTAAGCAACTTTTCTCCATCCTAAGTACGAATGCATAGACTCTCTGCTAAACGAGATGAGCTTAACTCTTCTGGGAAATACGTGGAGCCATATTGAGCTCACTTTCAAGTAATGTGATGGAAAGTTCCATCCTTCCATCCCAAGCAAGCTTGAGGGATTGAGGATGAGTGCGTCCGAGAGACCTGCTGATACATTTCTGACATTGTCTTCAAGTAATGCCCGCAGAGTTTCTCTCGGAAAGGCAATGTTGGGCACTACCTGTACACTATATAGTGCAGCTGAAGTTATAATGTTGGATAAAGGTCATATGCTGTCTCTTTATTCTATTGTTTAATGGATCGGGGTTAGTAGAGTAGTTCTTTCGTTTAATGTGGCTTTCTCCAAATTGAGAAAGACGAAAGACAGCCGATGGTCGTTTCATTTTTAAAGAAAGACGATATTCAATATGAATGGGAGTAAGTAGAGTGGAAATTGGGTGGATTATTGTGCTTACCTTGATCCATTCACTTTTACCCAACAACCTTATACCTATTCCTTGCCCTTTTATGAGAATGGGAATGCTCTTCAACATTCCATTAATCGATACCTTACGAAAGTCTACTATCATTATTTGACAAGTGTGCACACAGCTTTGCTTGAAACTTGAAACTCTCAACAATTTTAACTTGAAATTAATGAAGATCGTCATTAGACCCACAGCATTTCAGTGAGGCAAGGTATAATTAAAAACAGCAGTAGATTAATTTATAGAATATTCTAAGGGTTCCTTGTAATTTGTAATCAAGCAACACTTTAGTTATAGCATCAGTAAGTTTATGTTTACCGGTGTTGAACGGAGGATTAACAGACGTGGCAGGTCTATTTCTCAGCTTTCCAACTTTTAGAAAGCAGGAAGCACGAGTGAATTAGGGAGTGAAAGGGAGTACATGACTTGCCCATTTGCTGATTGAAAAAGTGACAGGAGAGGAGAGTCGACTGAATCCGTATTTGGAAGAGAAACTGAAACTCTCGCATTTATTTGTTTGTGTTGAATGTTGACGGCTGTTGGTTGTCGAATGTCAATGTACGTGTTCATTTGAAAAGAAACGTGAAACTCAGGAGTCCACTCAAAGTAGAGTTCTTGAGAAAATCAAAGTCGTTCTCGAATGCTACGCAGACAGAATTCCAGAAGCTTTTAATCTCGTATTGCTTCTAAATAATTTGCATTCTTTCCAAATTACTGGCTCTATTCATTCTACTCCTCGCCTCTCATTTCCATTTCTCACTAAGCAATTAACTTTCCCAACGACAATTAGTCAAAGCGTCTCAAAGCTAAAATAATGAAATGCAATTTTAAGGGCTCTGTTGGCTGTTACGGGTGGAAATCAATTTTGTTACTTAACTGCACACTTGCAGCAAGTGAAAAGGGGCTTGCTTAGACGAGTAGAAGACAAAGGAGAAGCTGCTGCAAAGTGTTTGAGATTCTGTGCTTCGCATTTCAAGCGAATGTCTCGTCACGCTGAGCAGTGAAAGCCTCTTCTTCTCTCTGTCAGATCACAAATGGTGAATGAAGTTTTTTATTGTTCGTCATAAAACCCGTCATTTCTTCTCACTCTTACAGGTTGGACTATGTCTCGTCCTCGAACGAAGTTAATGTCATTTTCCATACCGACTTCTCAGAAGCAATGACGGGCTTCGAGATCGTTTGGAGGGCTGTGGATGTGACTGGCTGTATCTCTGGCAAGACAATCCTTGCTGGACTTGGAGGAAATGGATTTTCTATATATGAGGCGACCATTCATACTCCCAACTTTCCTTACTTCAACTTACCACATCTCGACTGCATTTACACAATCGTCGCTCCAGGTTCACTTTTCTCTTTCACTAGTTCTCAAAATCTAAAAAAGTATTTATGAGTTGTCCCACAGAAAAGTAAACTATTTAAGGTACATGAGAGGTTAGTGTATGAAGGCCTATAAATTGGTATTCAGTTATACAAGCAAAAGGAGGACAGCTAGGATTTGAACAACAGTACAATTGCATGTAGAAAACCTCATTAAAACAGAAAATCGGTCACACATGCCGATCAATACATTTTGCACAATTCATGTGTGACAATAATCAATGGCATCTGCTGTAAAATGAGTTAGATTTCACGTAATAACAAGGCAACTTGGAGTTACTCAAACTCCTTCCAGTTCACTAGCTGAACTGTAAACTTCACAGAATACAAAATACCAAGTTTATGTGGGTTGGCCAGTAAAATCCCCGAAGGTAAGAAGAGGCATGTCGAATGTCGATCGATCGAATAAACTGTTTGAAAATTTAGCAAGGTTATATTCTTTCAGAGTCCATATATACAAAACACATTATATACTTCTTGCATCATAGAGCGTTTTGATGACTGGTAAGGAGATGGGGAGAAAGAGAGAGACACGAAGTGATCCATTATGTATGTACGCTTGAAGTGAATATGCATTAAATCCTTCTGAAGAAAGAGAGCTTTCATCCTACGCTCAACACACAAGTGATAAGGGGATAATTAATCATCTTTCAACTTGTCTTCTAATGTATGAATACTGAGTAACGGGAAAGTTTCATTTTCTTGACACTTGGTATTTGAAACAAAAGGAAGGATCGTAGTTTCGAATCCTCGGAGGACGCAGAAAGTTGTAGGAATGAGATATGGAACGGAAATGTCGACTGTTTGTTGCTCAAACATCCAGCAACCAACCATCTCCATTTCATAGGCAGTGGGGTTGACTACATCAACGTAAACATTCCCTCGAGCACCCAGTTCTTCACAGTTTGTGAGTGAATCTCAAGCTCAAGTCTTGTCTTGGCACACTTGAAAGTAAAACTCAAAATTTACATTTACCTTCGCCGATATTTCTTATCTCGGACAACCTCAGCTATTTCAACGCTGCAAAGCTAGTAGGATACCAAGTCAAGAGAAAGTAATGAACATGTTTTGCCGTAGTCCCAGTATTCCGTATAGTAGCTCATGTACGAAGGAGTTTTACGTTTTACGTGTGTCGAAAAAGTAAAGCTTCTTTCGCAAGGAATCGAAGTTTATTGAGGAAAGTTCAAAGAAAATCCTTTACAGACAGAGTATGCATTCGAGATTCAAGTATATTTAACATTTTCCCTGTAGAAGATCGAGTATCTTTGTTCGTGTTTTCATTGGAAAGTTGATTCAGTGTTTGTATACTTCTGAATAAGTCAAACAAACAAGATTTTGTTAGTCCTTAGTAAGTTTAAAAATTAAGGCTTTCACTCTACTTTGGTGAAATAAATACGAATTTAAGGTGAGGAAATTCAACCTCTGGGAAAGAAGTTTTCTCTCTTTCTCTCTCCACTAGATTCGATTAAGCCCAGCAGCAGCCCCAGTGAGGAGATGAGAAAAGGGAAAGCATAAAGCATTTCATTGTTCCGTTTTATGAAAGGTTATAACCTTGTTTCGTTGTTGTTGTTGTTTGTGGGAACTCAGCTGGACAAAGAATATGGCTTACCTTTCAAGTATTTGAACTGGGGGATGAAGGGATCGACGGAAGTGACTGCACAGAACAAGATCACGTAGCAATCGACTTAGAGACGGAAGAAAAACTGATGCCACTGACAGAGAAAATGATGAGTGATGAAAGGAAAAGTATAATCCTCTGCGGAAATCTTACATCTGTACCTCATCGAACATCATTTGTATCAATTCAAGAACGAATTCGTATTCGAGTTGTTTCTCCCAAAGGGAAATCTGGAAGAGGATTTCTTGGGAGATTTAAAGCTATTCCAGGACAACTTGTTGAGACTTTGACAGTAGGAACAACTCCGAATGCCACGTCATTTATAACCTCAATAAATTATCCTATGAGTCCTGCTCCAAATGCAAACATAACTGTTGCCTTCTCTTCCCCTCCGAACTACATCTTAGCCGTTAATATTAATGGAACCACAAGACATTGCAGAGAGAAGGGAGTGCGGTCCTTTCTCGAAATCCGAGATCCTTATCATGGCATAAATGGAACTACGTGGAGGCTTTGTCACTCACCAGCACCACCGTCCACATCTTCTTCTGAAATCAGGTCAAACGGAGAACGCAGAATTATACTTGTTAACGATAACTTGAGTGATAGAATGGGACATAACGAGATTTCCCTCGAGAACAGTCAAATGAGTACACCATTTTCCTTCCGATCCACTTTCAATCGTCTTGATATCCGCCAAGTTTACCTGCCTGGATTCACAGGAAGAAAGTGGATGGCCCAGATTGTAACTTTTTTAGGTGAGAGCAATATTATGACCTGCCCTTCACACATTACTCTTCGAATGCGTGGGCTTTCTTTCCCTTACTTTTTTATCCTTGCCGGAATTTCCTATTCGTAGTATAACTATAACTAATCTCCTAGTGTTCGACATGGTTATTTTCTGAATATTTTATGCTTCTCAGAATCGTGAGTACTGCGTATCAAATTGATTCCCCAGTATAAATATACACATAATATATACTTACTAACCTTTGCTACTCTTCACACAACCGGATAGGCTCGACTCTGTTTGCTTTTACGTGTAAACCGCCATTAAGTTGATTAATGAGACAAGGTCGAAATGAATGATATCATTATGTTCTTACGTGGGAAGACTTCTGATGCTGATGATAACAGATGTGTGTCTTTTGGTGATGGGTTTTTAGATGAGAACTACCGTGCCAAACTGCTAGCAAATGGAGATGGGATTATGACTGATTGCATCAACAACCCTTGTGGTAATGGAGGTAGCTGTATTACCAGTGGGGGGAAGTACATATGCCGATGTCCACCTCCATTTACGGGTAAATGTGTCAAGTGTTTCTCTTGTTGAGAGGAGAAGATAGGAACTACGAAGTAGCTGGGAAATTAATTAAATGTCTGATACTTGTTTGCGATTAGGTCCGTTCTGCGGTTTAAGCTTGTGCGACCTCAATCCATGTTTATTTGGAGAGTGCATATTGACGGAAAAGTCCATAAGGTGTGTTTGCCAGTTGGGATATGGAGGAGAGCGATGTGACCGCAGGATGAAGCCTTGTGACGATAACCCTTGTTTAGGCCATGGGGAATGTGTTGAAGTTAATAAAACATCTTACAGATGTATGTGCCATGCCTGGTGGGAAGGTGAGACACAATCAACCACACACACTTACTTTCCTACATAAGCTTCAAAGATTCAAAGGAAATGGAGAGGAAGCAACCAGCAAGCGTGTCATTTTAAGGGAAGCTAGTAATTAGTAGGAATATTTGTGAGCACTCAACATCAAACAGAACGTTGGCAATGTCAACTGAAAGATGAACCTTTCCAATACAAATACATCAGAGACGACTACGAATTTCAGTGAAAGCAGCACTTAAGGCTTATTCTACTAAAGCTGTCGTGGATTTTGACACGCAATAAGTCAAAAGTTGTGTAGGAGCTTCAGTCATTAGAATAATGCACCCTCGAGGATATGCATTATATAAATAAGGGACTGAGATGATCCACGAAGCTTATACAGACTTTATCCTTGTGAAGTAAGAGTTTAGGCAAAGTTCTTCGAGAAAGTAGGCAATGAACATTATATATATCTGTAAGTATAGTCTTTTTCACACTTGTGAAAAAAGATACTAGCGTGCTGACGTGCGACATATATTCTCACAATGATTGATCAGAAAGTAATAAGAGAAAGTAGTTGAACACCGAGCACAAAAGTAACTTGACACTTTCGTGATGAGAGAGAGAGAAGGATTGATTTCATTATAAAAAGGAATCCTAGATGAAAGACAACAGAACAGGTGAAAGACAAAGTAGAGTAGGGGGAAACAAACGGAGTAAATAAATAATGCAGCTCGGTCTTCTTAGACAAGATCACCTAAGATGTAAAATATTTAAAACACTTCCATTCCTTGATGCAACTAAAAGAAGGCGTAAGGAAGAAGGAATGAAGTAAGTCAAGAAAATAAGAAAATTTCGAGGAGATCATGGCTCATTGACGTCAGACAAAGGATCAGCTTAAAAGAAAACTTGTGTTTGTTTCTGAAGGTTTGAATGTAAAAGTCAAGAGGAGAAAGTGTAGTTGAATGTTGAAAGTAGAAAACATCAGTACAGATCAAGCTTCATTATTAAAGTCGTATTGTTTGTTAATCTACCCCATAAATTTTGAATTTGAGAATCAACGAGTATGATTGCCGTGTGGAAGGAAGGTGTGTCCCTATAAAATAAGTCTTTTCCAGGCATCTTGAGACTCTTGAGAGACTAATTGCATTCTTCTTCGCGTGCAAAGTTCAAAGGTTGAGGATGAAAAGGGACTGACGGGGAAATTGGAAAGGGGATACTTTCTTCATGAGAATATAATGAAGAGCTTAAAAGAGAGAAAAGTTCGACGTGAAGATTCTTGTGTTGCATATTATTTCAGGTCCTCAATGTGAATCTCGCATGCTTGTCATTCCATACAAGCCTTTATCTCAGAGAATGTTGGAAGAGCCGTTTTGGCTCGGACTCATAACCGTGACCGTAGTTCTTGGAGTAATTGGACTTATCTGGTGTCTGAAGCGTCACTTTCCGGAAAAACTTGAGAAACTGTTAAATGAAGACTTGGACAAGAACAGAGGGATTTCATGGGGTATGATAAGACAAGAAATTTACGTTCTTCCCCATCCATAATTTATCACTTTCACTACGCCGTTCCCTACCTTTTTCTATATCATCTCTCTCTCTACCTTCGTCTTGTATAAATGTTTATATATATTTATATACACACATATAGCGTGTGTACTTGTGAGTCTATCCTGATAAAAAAGGAACCTTTATTATTCTCTCTCTCTCTTAAACGCGACATACCAGACTATACATCGATACAGCCATAGCTATAAGCAGACACTGTGTTGTTGTTGTGTAGTCTGACAAAAGAAAGAGTTGCATGAACCTCCTCAATGTACCAACACGATAATGTGTGTATCTTTCCCTATCACACAAAACTTTCACTTGAATTCACTTTACCACAATATCTTTAGACCAGCACTTGAAAAGTTGATCGTACCACCATCCACATATTTTGCAACAGCTAACGGCTAACCCTTGTTTGCTCCGTATTATTTTTGTAAGCCGATACGGAGAATGTGATTTGGACCATCAGTCTTTGCATGAATCGCTTGTAAATGGCCACCGGGGTATTTGTATTTTCTCTGTTGTGTGTGTGTCTTGCATTGTGTGCATATAAAATATTTCATTCATGCATGTTTTTGCGTGTAATAGATGAGGCAGTGTGTGGCTCTATAACGCTTTTAAATATATATGTGTCTATGTTTACTGCTTCCCACCAACAAGGATGTTTAGAACACAGTTACGTTAGATTGTGTTGCGGTGTCACACTGGGAGTGACATTCTTGATTGCCTTTCTTCTAGTGAAAGCACATCCGTTTCTTTCCTACGGTGTACGGAGTGCGTCACGTTCTTCCCGTCATCCCGTCAACTTTTGCTTACCTACGTTCTTCCTCCTAAGACTCTTTACTTTCCATTCCCTCAACTAATCTGCCAAGAAATAGTCTTGCATCATTCGGTCATCAATCTTGTGTACTTTTTCTCCTCCCGTTATTACATCCTTCATTATCCTTCCGTAGAAGAAGAGGTGCTGGAATTGGGTGAGAGTTGCCGTTTCAAAGCAAAATGAGATCGGTCTGTACAAAACCATCAACCCCATTCCACGTTCACCTGCTTTCTTCCGTGTGTACATTACTATAACTCTTGGGCTTTCCTCAGGAAATTGTATTATATTTTGTGTTGACTTTGAGATGGGAAATGACCTAGAAGACTTGTTCCTATGTGTCTAACCTCCCTCTCTTCCTTATGAAAGTTAGAGTTAACTTTTATACACCAACAAAGGAGGAATCCAACCTCAAAGCAGATGACATTCTGCAAGGAATCCCCATTTGCCTCAAATACTTTTTTCATACTTTCTTCTTCCTCAACATTGCGAAATTCATACTTTTACTTTCATTTCTTTCCCTCTGCTCGCGTTTGCTTTTGATGTGTGTGACCTTCTTTGCTCGTTTGTGTGTTATGATCCTATGATGATACGTTTATACTTATACACGTGTATGTCTTATCCTGAAAGAGTGAAAAGCACTAGACGTCAGTAGACTTAGTATAGTAAGTAGACTTTTAGAACACGAGAGAATATCTGCACACTACCGTTAGCTTACTTAGGTATAAAATCAATGTGATCGTGAATGACGTGTAGCATTTTTCGAACGGAAGTAATGTGTCTGTGTGTATAAGTATATATCTGGTTGTGTGTCTAAAAGTAAAACTGCACGCGGATTACTGTGTGAGAAGACGACAGGAAGAAATAAGTTAGGAATGAGTAAAAAAGTTTTAATTTGAGGCAGATTCGTGTTTCATTAGTGGAGGGAACTAAGCTAATGATGAATTGGGTTTAAAACGTCTTGAGTGGTGGACTTTCACTTTTCAGAATGATACAACCGTTGTAGGAGAAAGCTTTTGATGTTTTGTGATTTACTCTCTCCTATGTTATTCTATTTCTTGCTCCCATCCATCCATCTCCATTGGCTTCTTCTCGTGTCATATGCACTTCTTCTTGGTGTTTGGTGGTTCGTGTCTCCGTCTCTTCTTCCCTTCTCTCTCTCGTGCTGTGTCAAATAGTTTCTGGAAGATCTCCTTCGTCTTTCCGGGCAGGTGGTGGTTCCTCTTTAGGAATTCGAGAACCCATTCCAGGAACATCCCAGCAGGCTGTCAGCCCTCCACCTTCTAGATCATTTCTTGGTAGATTTGGAATTCGAAAACCATCTTTACTCTCTTTGTCCTCAGCTACCTCTAATGTATCCGTCGCTGCTGTCAGTCCTCACACCTATGAAAATAGGACATTCAGCCTTGATGACCTTCTCAGGCCATCCCGCTCCATGATGAGTAAGTAATCCCTTATTCCTCCACTTAACCACAAAGAAGTAACCTCCGCAGAGAAAGTCTCCCCCAGGAAGTAGAGCCTTAAGTACATATACTCGCATATCCCACTTCCTTCTATTCTTCCACCCTCATTTGCTCACCCATATTAAAGTATAGACATTCTTAGACTGCTGCTTTATGAGAAGTAAAAGCGGAGATTCACTTGTAAATCATTCATTTACTTTAAAACCCAACTTCCCGGCTTAATATAGACTTTCTCCAGACTTGATTTTGTCCCATCTAGTTAGTGTCACTCCTACTTATAGACTGTAGTTGTATTAAGTCTATGGAAGTCACGCAGAACGTTATGCGTGATATGTGTCCTCCACAAGGCCAAGAATTCTCAAAACCACTTTCTCCGGAAGAGAAAGCACAGAGCAATATATCTTAAAGACGGGCTTACCCACCAAAATGAGACAGGTTTAAATTAAACGACATATTTATAGTACACATAGTGTGGTGTGTGTGTATCATACTAAACTGGCGGAGTAGAAACAGGGAAGAATAAAAGTGAAAGGAGAGAAAGTAGTGGGAACCCAAATGGAAGATGGGAGATCAGTGTGTGTGCGAGTAATAAAGATAGACTGAGCTGAACAATTCCATTAAGGTTGGAGGTATAAGAAAGTGTGTGTAATCTAATTGGTGTAATCTATTTACAAGGAACACCGAGTCCCCACAGACGGAGAAATTACTCTGTTCAAGTGCGACGTGATCCTGCGGAAAAACAGCAGATTTTGCAGCAACTGGTTTCTGCAGGTGGAAGTACTTCTCTCGATGGAGAAAACAAGCCTTCCACTCCGAAACCCACGTTAGCAGAGATAATCCAAATGAGCGAGAAGAGACTTCGCCTTGCTTCGGCATCCTCGATGGCAAGTGAGCCTGGATGTTCTGGAGGAGGTCAACCGGAAGCGTCTCCCAACAGGTCGTCTTTGGACACGGAGGAGACGAGCTTCAGCCTCCCACCTCCTTCGAATTCGGCAGGACCCTCAGCAGCCGCAATAAAAGCCGAGAAGAAAGTAACTTTCGCCCGTATGCTGGACAAGCTCGCTCCAGTGGAGCTCCTGAGTTCGTCATCTTCCCTGTCGGACGTCAGTTGTGCTGAGGACACTAAAATGGTTGTGGTTGCTCCTAAGCCTCCAGGGAAGAAGGAGAGGAAAGGAAGGTTCCGTAGGAGCAAAGCGTACCACAGAGGAAGGAACAGTGAGACAGATCAAGACTACATGGACATCTCTTCTTCTGACACAACTCCTGATCCAATCTGTCCTCCACGATTTCCAACTCGACTTTGCATCAGTCCAACTAATCTAGGAAACTCGGGGAGTCCCACATCAGTTAATCCATCTCTGAGTTTGAGTGCGGCTGGTGGTGGGAAAGGATCTAATCCCAAAATTCCAAAGATAGCGAGTGCAGACTCACTTCTCGCTTTGTTCAGACGATTCTCTGGGACAAACTCCAACAGTGCGCCTCCAAGTCCCCAGTACTCTGAGAATGAGGAGTCTTCCACGGGTATGCAACCTCTGAATTATTTATTCTATATGCTTTCTTACCTCTACTACTCCTGATTGCCTACATGGAGAAAGTCGGCCTAAAAACTAAAAGTTTGTCTCTGTGGTTTTGCAGGAGCTACTCCACTCTCAACACCGAGTTCTCCTAGAAATTCTCTCCTTTCGTTGTCGATTAGACCCCCAGCATTCCACATCACAACTGCCCCTAGTCCAGAGCCCAATAACACAATAGAGTTACCTGTCATCGATCCTTTCACTCAAAATCAAGGCTGGCGAGCCCCTCCAGCAACAAGTATAACTTTGGAAGTGCCCATGAGAGATTACTGTCTTTCTCCTATTCACGAAGTCCCAACTCCCGCAGCAACTCCTTCGCACTCTCCCTGCCACACTCCCATGATGAGACGTCCCTCGTCGGAGAACCTCCCAAGTATCAAAATCCACTTGAGTTCTGAGGACGACGACGGAAACAGTTCTGCGAGGTCTTCTAGCGGTGGGAGTGGGTCAGGGAAAGGCAGCGGGAGTGGAAGTGGAGGATGCCACACTGGATTCCCAAAGAGGGGAACTCCACCTCTGAGGAGACTGGAGATCCCTGTGATCTCAATATCCGCCGAGGGAGAGGAAGAAGATGAAGGAGAAATTGATGCAAACGACGATAACGCAGAGGAAACAAAAGAAGATTCTGACGATGAGAAAGAACGGAGCTCTGGGCACTTTCATTTCGGAATAACGGGAGAATCTGAAGTGATTCCTGACGTCCTCATCCACGTTCCTCCGGATGCGTGTGTGGAGAGTCAGCCTGAAGAAACCCTCGGGGAAGCGTGTGGAAGCGTCGTAACCTCATCTCCAGATTGCATAAGTTCCCCTCGGGTTAAATCTAAGCCACCACCGTTGGTGTTTGCCAATGAGATTCTAAGCTACCAACATCAACAGGGGAGGAAGATAAGCTCAGGTGGTGGGGAAGATGACGACCGAGTTGTGAAGATAGTCGTTCCTCTCGTGAGTATAGAATATGCAACTCCTGTCTCAGAAGCATTGCCTAAATTCATCTCAGGTTCGTCTCAGGATTTTGACTTCTCTCCTGGAGACTTGACTCCCAAATGTCCCAGTCCTCCGTGCAAAATCGGAGGTCTCCAGTCGAAAGATTCTCCACTCGCACCTCCCATGATTACCATCAACCAAAGCTCCGAAGCTGAGTCAGACAGCGACACTCCAGCTGCCCACAGACACCTGCACAGACCCAACCTTTGCTTTCTCAGTCCCTTCGCTGGCACTTCCGACAGAGTTCCCTCAGAGTCCAACCTCAGTACTTCTGGGTACTCCTCCATGGCGAGTCCTTGTCCCTCCAGGTGTCCTTCCGTCAGTCCTCTGTGTCCTTCTGAGGCTGAGGATTACCACTCACACTGCTGCACCCACTCTGCCCATAATAACCACCATCGACGGTCATCTCTCACTCCAGGGACGCCCAAGAAACCAATGACGCCTAGACGATGTTCTCTGAATGCCCCACAGATCGCTTCAGGACTCCTCTGTGACAACTCCGACAAACTCTCGAAGACGAATATGGAAGGAGTCGAGATTGAAACTGACTCGGCTGTTGAAGTAGAAACGGATTTGGACTGCCAAGCGAATCTGTCTGAAGTTGATGCTCCACCGTTGACTCCTGTTTCACAGAAACCTAACCTTTCAATGATTTCCGAGGAGATGAAGTCGTTCAACAGTTTGTTGTTGCATGTGCCGAAGAAAGGAATGCCGAAGAGTAGAAGTCTCGACATAAATGCGTATGGACAGAATGCGGGGGTGAGTAACAGTGGAAGTCAAGGAGAGGCTTCGCTCTCAGAACTGATGACGTTTGATAAGAAAAACTACCTGAAGAGTTTAGGGCCCAGTTTGGATTCTAAGTTGAATTCTATTGACCCAACAGTGGGTGGATCGAATGGAGTGACTATAACTTTTCCGCTGTCGAATTCCATGTCGAATTTAGTGGAGAAGCGGAAGAGTTCGAATAATTTGATAGAGATTCCGGAGGAGAAGGAAAGGAGACTTTCTCCGGTGAGTTCGAGAAGTGAAAGTCCGTTGAGTGAATTGAGTGCCGCAGGGTGTTTCAATTTCTTTGGGTCTCCGTTGACGGATTCGGATGGGGTGTATGACTGTGGGAGTTCAGAAGTCCCTGCGAATAACAATGAAACGGATACGACGAATGGAGCTGTTCGAGCCAATCTGCTTTCGTTAAGTCGCCTTAATCCTGGACGGAGGTCGTCGGGAAGGAAGAAGGAGAGGAGGATGATTAAGCAAGGATGCAAGTTGTCATTGAGTCCCACTTCCTTACCAATCAATCAGGAAGCGTGCGAGCCCAATGGTAATCCCAATGTCCCCGTGTGGTCCGTTTCAACTGCGTCTCCGGAACATCCGACCCAAGATGCATTAGTGGTAACTGGATCGCCTAATTTAGAACTGCCACCGAGTAGCTCAGCGAGAGAAGGGTTACATAACGTCGTGGGGAAACGGTCAAGTCCCAAGCGAAGAGTTCGTGCTCAACCGAATTTAGACGGGTCTTCTAGTTCTTCGGAGAGTTGTGTGTCTTCAAGACCGAGGTGAATGTCAAATTGTTGTATATTGTGTAATATGTGTAGGCGTATCACTTCTCATTGATGGGCTCAATTCCCTTTGGAAAGAGATGAGAATGATTGGGAAATCACAATTGTCTTTTGCCTGGAAGATACACACATTTATTTAACATTTGTGGTGTGGTTGTTTGTTGTTACAGAAGTAGGACGAGTGTCAGTTCAGCTCAAAATAGCAGAAACACAAGCCCTTTGCCGATGTCTCAGGGGGCCAGCTCTGTGCTTAGTCCGTCAGACAGGTCTTGTGAAATTGGGAAACGGAGCAGTATATCACCTTTAAGCCCGACGGGCCCAAGTAGGCCATTTGTTTCCCAAGGGGGCACCTTGGAAGAAGGTGTCTCGCTGAAAGCATCTTCGGTAAGTCTATCTCATTTCTCAATATTCGTGGATATTCACATTCACAAGGATGGTTATGTGGCCCAAAGTGCCAAGTTCATTTTATGCATGTGTCAAAACTGTGTGTGTGATTATGTGTTGCCTACACAGCTCACTATTTTCCGACCAATGTGCTCCACAATTTTCGAAATTCGTGAGACTGAGAATCATATTTGAAGGTTCTTTTCATCTTCTTCTCTGTAGGGAGTATTCCTTGTAATTTCAGTAATTTGCTTGTAGACTCTTCTAATAAAGCCTTTGACGTATTAAGAGTTGCTACAGTTAAGAGTCAAGAGTATTGGTTGGTTGGTACTTGGTACATAATACCTATCTGTATTTTAACCATTTTAAGTACGTGGTTGCATTGGGAATTAAGTTCAAACGAACAGTTGAATGATGGTTCAGTTACTAAGCTCAAGACTTTGTGAATCCGTATAGGTTGCCCTGGATGGTGGGAACGATGAGAGTGATGACAAAGACGCATCAACTAAACTAAGCAGATGTGTGCCAACGGTAAGCTCCAGGGACACCGGATTAAGTCCAGGACGTAGGAAGATATCAAGACTTCGAGCTATCAGCCATCAAATTCGGTTCGTTCTTGGAATATAATAGAAGCCTGTGTGTATATGTATATATTTGTGAACTGATGTGTACTTATCTTTTATTGGATATCTCAGGTTCTTACGGAGGTTGGAAATGAGTTTGATACGGAAGAAGGAATGTCTCACTCAGGTGAGCAAAGGATGGCCAGAAGGAGAACATCGTGAAAGCATTCTTAGCCACACTGACTCTGCAGAAGACAGCAGTCGATATGATACGAGTGACAGCACTTCATTGTCTTCGGAATCGCTTGCAGATTCCAATAGTGACCTACTGGAAACAGAAAAGCCTCTTCTAGGCGCATCAGCATCTGAGGGGAAAGCGAGTGGATCAGGAAGTCACAGAAAACGACAGAATACAAAGATATCACCATTAAATGTCCTAGAAAGCATTTCAGCAAGGGACTTTCTCACTTCTAACAAAAAGAAAATTAAAAAATACAAGTAAATTAAGATTAGAAAGTGCTACAGAGTTTCAATTAAATGTCCGTCTCAATTCCTTTAATTACCTCATCAGCCTACATCACTGGAGACATAATATATTTAATATTTATATCAATCCAAAGATGTTTGTGTGTGTAATTCATGTCAACAAGTCTTGTGTATGTTAGCAAACTGTGACGCAAATCCATGTAAAATACTGTTGACATATTTTCTTTTAAATTGATGCACCTTGAACTAAATCAAACGGGAATATGCATGCATATATTTTCTCCACAAAGAGTTAAGAGAATCACTTATTCGTGTAAATATTTATAAAGACATCTATAAATAAATACTTATAGAACATTATGAACTCATAAATGTTGAGGCATGTAAAAGTATTATAATTTAATTCGTGTACAGCTCAGCACAAACACTTTTAGATTATGTAGCCGAATAAAGTTGAAAAGATACATATTATACATACATAAACCTAAATAAACTCTATCCTTGGATGAACCTTTTTGCTGTGCAAAATAATTTTCTACTAAAGTACACTTAAACTTACGTAACTTAAAAGTGTTATATAATGCCTTCTTGGACAACCAGTTGTAAACTGTGAACCGTGAAAATATTTATGTTAAAATCCACGGACTAAATAACAAAACTATTTAGTTTCAGGATGTCTGTAGAATATTAAATCGTTCGTAGTTGTGTATTTCTCGCATCACTTTATTGCCATGTTTGGCCATTTTTTATTCGTGTTTCTGAGTTAAGTCGCCGAATAAATGGATGATGATTTTACAGATCATGTTTTCTTGCTGATTGTTAGATTTATTTCGATGTTCCTCTCATTTTCATGGAATTTAGTATCATCAATCTGTAATATTTCTCGTGTAGAATGAAAAATGAATTAACACAGCCATGAGATTTGTGAAATGAAAGAACAAGATCCACTTTGTTTCTCCAACAATATTTTTATTATTTTACTACCGTTTTGATTCGTGATTGTACTACACAAATAAACAATAAAATGCTTGTCTCTCTAGCATAAAACAACAGGAAACAATAACAAGTTATAAATCATCCTTTACGTGTACATATTTACTTTGCATTCAACCATAAAATTACTCCAAATGTACAATTATACATTGTTATGTTCAAACACACACGATTGAAGAGCCTTTCGATCAACAAACTTATGAAATGAGATGCTGCGGTCCGTAGACACATAAACTCGTATTATGTACCGAAACTTGGGAAGTTACATAACAGAATTTTGGGAGTTCAGTCACTCGACACTACCTTAGAAGTTTGTGTCGGTAGTCACTAATAAATAACTTTATCGACATTATGAAATATGATTATTATGATGACGCAAGGAATTATGTAATCACCGTGTATCTTCTTATAATTATGTAGCGAACAACAAGTACTTAATTAATACACTATATACTAATTAATTAGCCTTTTTTAAGCGTCCACACTTAATGTGGGATTATGAGAAGGTGGGTTGGTTTTGGTACCGAATCATTATTACTATTAATTATAACATACTCGGCCTGCTACGTTTTTAAAATTAGATTTTTGACCAGGCTCTCTAATAATTCTTATAATGTTTCACTCACGTAAGATCTTAATGCAGTGCTTGTTATATTGACACAGTCAGTCATACTTCTTCTAAACTTAATATCTCCATGCGTGTCTACACAATATTTGAGATTTAGATGGAATTGGGGCACAGTTACAAGTTCAAATGTATTACACACAATTTGTGACAAAAGTATGGTCAGTTTAGGTTAAACAGCTCATGCTACTCGAAAGCCGACAGTCAACGGTGGAACTGAAATCTATAGCCAAACTCGCTTCTATACTTTCTACTCATAGAAACACACCTACATTTACTGGATTATATAACATTTATAATATCACAATTAGCATTTCTCGAAGTTCCTTCTTTGAGTTCAGCACCAGGTCATATTATTTTAAGAAGTTCCTTTAGACCCTACAATTCACTATACTACAGAAGTTTCAATATCCTCCACTAAATATTTATATACAACAGAATTTTCATACTATTTAATTCCGACAAGTCAAGAATATACAGTTCTGTGCATCTTACTTAAGAGACAAATACACATACATTGAACATGGTACTTATGTAATGAAAGCCACCCATTCGAATAAATCACTGCCGTTTACACTCACTTTTTAGTTTCAGTAGAAGAAAAAGTCATGAAGCTCAATGGTATTCAATATAGTCGGACGATAAAGAAAAGCGTAAAATGTTTTTAAACTTGATTCCAGCTTAAATAGCAACACGATGATGCGAGTACAGGTGACGGGTTAAAGTTACTACTACTAACCCTATAGACAGAACAAACATCAAATAAAGTAGGTAAACCACATTTTAAGAAACATTAACCTTTGATCCCTAGTTTTACATATTCCCACAAATTTCCAATTATACATTTTACATCAAATGTTACATCAATCACAGTAGCTTTCATACCCAGAAATCCGATTTCCATATAATATTATACAAGTTTTAATAGATACATAAATAGTTTTAGTTCATTTTGAAACAAAGCTTTACAATAAAGAGAGAAACTCATGTCTAGAAAACTAGAAACTAGAGAAAAAATCATCAAGATACTTTTGTTCTCACAGAAAGAAATGTTTTGTACCATGTCATACCACGACAAATATTTGCACGCTAAGCATCAAAACCTCTCTCTCCTTTAGTTGTGTACTGCATTCCGAAATCAGAATATTGAATGCATTTAGTAATAAACAATGCTCAGTCCCATGCGAACTGACAAGTTAATCGGTAATTAATATCCCTGCCACACAAAAACTATAATGAAACTTTTGTATCTTTAGGTTGTGTGCTGAGATCATTTTAATTTGAGATGTCTCTGTCTGTGATTGAACATTGTTCTTGTGAACAATTGGTACACATTGAAAATGTATTTTTAAATCAAGTTCACGTCACTTTTCGTACATTGAAACTGAAAGAGCGAATGGTAGCAATATGTAATAATTATTACTAATAACAAAACTCAAGGTAATTACGAGAATATTTCCAAAAATCAAAAACATGAGGTGTGAGTCTCATTATTATTATTTTTAACAGTAGAATTCACACTAGCAAATATCACTTTGTGTAATAAAATTATGCTAAGCAATGACAACGAGAGAAACACGTTTCTTCCTACGCATAACGAGATGATAGCCTAGTGCAATTAACGATAATTAGTATTTAATGTATCTTCACATATTTTGGTCTAAGTGGATCCTCTTGCACATGAGAGATTGACGAAGGGGAACCACGACATCATAAAAGTCTAAACTTCGGATTGCGGACAAGCGCATATATTTTTAGTCAAAGCTCTTTTTCCTTCTGTAGCTTCATACACAGTTTCATGGATTAACTGAACAACATAGTGGACAACAATTAACAATTCATACAATATAGTTCAGAATCTTCTTAAATAGAGTCCTATAGTCTAGAATTAGAGGTTCCTTCTTAATGCTAAACGTAGGATGGTTACAGCTCGAAAAGTTTTTAAGCTTCAGCAGATTGAGCATCGGGAATAGTAGGTTCCTTCCTGCTGCCCTCAGAGTTCTCAGTTGGGGACGTCTCCTTCTTCGCGCATTCTTGGGAGGATCCTTCGGAGCCACGACTGGAAATTACTGAGGGAGGAGGTGTGGTTGATGTGGACTTCTGTGTCTCAGGTGTTTCACTCGCCGATGCTGACGAGGAAATCTCAGGTTCTGGAGCGGACCATCTTCGACGTTTGGGGCTTGATGGTCCAGGATTGTCATCGTTAGCACTTCCTTGAATAGGAACATCCAACGGCTTGAGAAAATTGGTTGCAGGGGGGCCCATGCTATTATTATTGACTGACTGAGTGGAATTTAAAGCAGTTGAGGACTTCTCAGAAGAGTTGTCTTTCCCAGAAGGGACAACATGTGCAATTGTTGAAGTTGCAGTGGTACTTGTGGTGTTTCCAGAGTTTGTAGAAGTTTTACTCCCTCCGGAACTCGAAGTAGAAGCGACTGAGGCGCCAGGCATTATGGAAATAACAGTAGTAGATGGATTCAGGGAAGAAGAGTTTGCAGTGACTGTAGATGATTGCTGATGGGGTCGTTTCATGGCAGAAGAATGAGTAGCAGTGACAGTAGCAGAAGATGTGACATTTAGACGAGACTTTGCCGTATTAGCTCCATTTCCTTTCGTTTTCGCCAAGGGGCTTTTAGGAACTAAACTTTGACTTCTCCCGTTGCCATTTCCTCCCTTTTGGTTGACTGGGTTCGTTTTGCTGAGAGTGATGCAGACATCACCGACGCTTAAAGTAGAGCACGGAAGTTGCAACAGCTTCTCAGTTGTCTTTGGAGAAAGTGATGACCAGCCTCGTCCAAGTACAAAGAACGGCTGCTCGGGCGAAGAGGGCACGATTACCTGCAATCAAAGTTAAACTTATAAATTGTTCATCTGTATTTTTCTAATTTCCTGTCTGTAAAGTTTTAAACTATAGGATGGAGTAAGGAAATAAATCAAGAAGTATTTTAAAGAATGTACAAAGAACAATTCAATTAAATAAAAAATTTACACCGAAAATTAATCAATGCAGAATGCAGAGAGTTAACACAAAACACAACCACATTCCATTAGTCACGAAAAAGTACGAAACATGCGAGATCCAGCTTATCATTTTTAAATTGAAAGTCAGCTACTACACTCATTTTGCATTAGGCAGGTATGGAAGATATGCATGCAGAAAGGCAACTTGGTAAAGGGAAACGCAAGGTGAGGCAAAAAGCAGTTTTTGTGAACTGCGAGCATCTGCCAGCAAATATACGTTGGATGTTGGAAGTTAATTGCGGAGATTACAGGAGACGCATGCTTGTAATTATGAGGTTCCAAAAAGGTCTCAAGGAATTCGCCCATTGTTCCTGAAGACACAAAACCTCTTGTCTCTAAAGAAGACAGGTGAGGTGAGTATTCAACCACCGTAATTTCCTTGACACACTCGTGGAAGTGGTTTAAGTTGCTACAACTTAGCTCACCTTTAAGAAATCGACCCGTAAATCAATACATTGCGTTTTCTTAGTCAGATGAATGCACACAACACATACAAAACCGGCTTTCCTGAGAAACCACTTTTCTTTACTACGAAACCGAAGACAAAAAATTACATCCAATTGTACCCTTCGTTTCTCGAATTCATAAGCAAACTGAGAGTAATGTAAACCAGATTCGTGACTGCATTCTATAAATTATGCAATCCAATTTCATAAACTTATTAAGTCCGAGAATCACCAACTAACCTCATCCAATTTTTCCATTCTTCCACGAATACATTAAGACTGAGAAATGTACACGGAGGATTAGCATGTGTTTACCCCAAGTATCATCACACACAACAAGGTTTCCACTCATACAGGTTGTTACTCTCCCTATCTCACTTAAATTATTATCAATCAACCATTTCTCATTTGAATTCGCACGATAATTTATTCGCTACGGGAGCAATAAACAATCCTAATAAATACCCGTGCTTTTTCTACGAGTTGTGGAGTATGTAATAATCTCACCGCGTACAGAAATTACTTGTAATTCACTAGTGGAAGATTATGTGTATGTACAGGGATTTGCCTTCAAAAATGCAATCTACTTCCCTGCAATCAATCTTTCACTTTATTGAATCATTGCTGATGCTACAACTTTATTCCCGAGAAGGTGATTTATATGAAATCCACAGGGGCTCCTTTAAACGATGTCAAAAAGCTCAGTCGGTAATTCCAGTTTCAATTTTGATAATTAGCTTAGCACCTACAAAGTCTGTGATGCTTCCACCTGTCTTTTTCCAACAAGTTTTTTTTGCTTACGCAAGTCCTACCCTAATCAACGCTGGTGTTTCAGACTGCTAAGACCTTCAGGATAAAGTTGAACAATAAAGAACCCCGACATTCATCAGGTTACTGTATTAATAATATTATTTTGATCAGCATTTTGTTCTTAAGCAGCAGCAGTAACAGCAGCAAAACAAGAAACACAGATAGTATTTCATGGACCAGTCTGCTTAAGCTTCAAACGTGCTGAATAAGTTAAATTGATCCATTATTAATTTACACCCTTTGGGGTTAGAACAACAAGCTACTGGATTTTTTAAGGTTTAAAACCGGTAAAGTGAGACTATCAAAGGTTCTCTGATGTGACACAAGATACACGCATCCTTCTTTACTCCCATTCTTCGTATTATAATATTCTCTCTCTCTCTCTGACGTGAGCTCGTTTGATTGATCAAATCTTGTCAGCATTTGAATTGTTGTACTATTGATTAAAACTATGCACGCCACACCTGCTGGGCATCTGTAATGAAGTCACTCAACTCATAACCCATTTAAGTGTTTTTCGAGTGTAAATTTACATAAAAATCTCGATTCATTTA
>JAQGAD010000996.1:0-24869 GCA_034696625.1 Isotomurus palustris
TTTTTTAGCTGCAACAACCTGTAACATTTCAGGAACCAAAAGTCTTCGTGCGTTTGCATACTTTCATACCATCATAAAATACCCAGGATTATTTTAGCATGTTGCAGTATAAATGACTTCATCTTCACTTCCGACTTCCTACCCGGCATCTGTATCGGTTTACATTCTTGGAGGAATGTGTAGGTGGTAAATAATACAAACACGAAAACAGCATTCGAATGATTGAAGCAATTAAAAAAGTCTCAAGCATTTTAGAATGTGATGAAGATGAAGCTGAACAGCAACACACGAACAAAGAGTGGAGCATTGAGGTTCGAGTGCGGGACATTTGAATTCCTGTGTTGTGGACAAACAAACAATTGAAATGAATAGGAGGAGGAATGACAGATTATCAGATCGCAATTTAACTTCTGCCATTTGCTCTGAAGTTAAAAATAATTGGTTCTCAGTGACTTCGTGACTTGTGAAAGTACCTGTTATACTAGATTTCGAAAAGTGTGAACTAGTTTGAAGCTTTTTAGGTAGTTTGAAGCTGTGACTGAGGAAATGACTTTATTTCAAGTAGGTTTGCTTTGCTATTAATATTTTATACTATTTATTTTGTGTAATGAATCACGGTAATTCATGAGTAACCTCGGTACATAACCTCTTTACTCTTATTTTAGTGCCGGAGGTTCCAGTTCTTCGATTTGGAGAAGGTTGATTTGGATATTAGCATTAAGGAACACTTGAAGGTACTATCAGTATTCTATCTATATCGTTGAGTATAATCAGTGATAACTTGGGTTCATTTAAAAGCTCACTTTGTGACATTTTGTGTTTTGTAGGGTTCCACAGTACGATGTGGATCAAGTGGAAGGGGCAGGATCTTAGTGGGGGATTCAGAAGGAGCTATTCAGTCTATTTCAAGACAACTGGAGACAAAAACTGTAGCCCAGGCTCATATGAAAGGCATTTTGCAGATAGAACAGCTAAAACAGTCTGCATACGTCGTCACTCTTGGTGTAAGATCTAATACGAAAACAATAAGTAAATGGGGTAGCAAATGCTTGGCGTACTTATTGTTTTTTTGAATGGGTCGACATTCGACATAGTTTTGTTAAATAATAGAGTATTATAATAACTAATCTTATTACTTTATTCAGGAAGACGAGCCTGGCCTTCATTCCATTAAGATTTGGGACGGAGGACCCGTAGAGCTAGACCAGACTAAAACCCAATTGGTGCTAAAAAAGTAACGAAAATTTTTCCCTAACAATAAAAAGCGATGAATTAATGAATGATTGATGGAAACTTATTGTTGTTGTATTTTGTATAACTTGCAACAGAGTAATCAGATTCAGCAGACCTAAACCACCGACATGTTTCGCCGTACATGAGAGTTTGACTCTCCTCGCTGTCGGATTTGAAGACGGAGAAATTCAACTTTACAGAGGTAGAGAATTTTCAAAAATACGTTTGATAGGTTCAAATCTAAAATTACTTGGTGTTCGGGCTTAAATAGGTGAGTTAACGAGAGAGAAAAATATCAGAGCAAGAATAATTCATCACGAGGGAGAACAAGGAATGATAACAGGACTTGCTTTCAAAACGTTAATGAAAAAGAATACGATTCTATTTGCTGCGGCTAAAAATGCAATTATTCCATTTGATGTCACGACGAGGGACAAAGAGATGAAAGTATGCAAGAATTTAAATATTACATTTAAGCAGAGAATTTAATAGATTTTGACCTCCAGTTCCAGGGGGACAAATCTGGATGTGATATGCACTGTAGTTGTGTGGCTGATGGTTCTGCTGAGGATCACTTTATTGTCGGGAGAAGTGACGTAAGCTCTTCTAAGTTATTCAGATTGCTGAGATAGTTTTTCATTGCGTGGATATTAATAAATGACACTTTGAAATTTTAGGCGGTGTACTGCTTCACGCATGAAGGCCGTGGACCCTGCTACGGGTTCGATGGAGAAAAGCATATGCTGTATTTCTTCCGAGGATATTTAGTTATTATTTCCCGCATATCTTCTGAAACGTGAGCTTCGATAACTTTTTGAAGATTTGTTTTTGTAATAAATGTTCAAACAATTTCTCAATATTTTAGATATGGATTGACCATATTTGACTGTGCCAATAAGTTCGTAGCCTTCTCTTCATCCCTACTTTCACCTGAACCAATAAACGTAGCAGCAAGCGAGTGGGGGTCTTTATACCTGCTCACATCTGATGGTACCTTTTGGCAATTAAAAGAAAAAGATTTGCAAACAAAAATGAATGTCTTCTACAAAAAGAACCATTACGACTTGGCAATCAAGGTGCGACTTAAAAATTCATTAAAAAGTTGTGTTGTTCCTTACGAGTGTGATTCATAAAAACGCGTGAAGTTAATTTTCTGTTCGATTTATGGTTTCGCAGGTAGCAAAGAACAATAACTTCGACGCTGAAGGAATGGCAGATATTTATCGCCAACACGGAGACCATTTATACAATAAGGGAGACCTAGACGGTGCCATTAAACAATATTGTAAGACTGTAGGGAAAATCGTACCATCATACGTTGTTCGAAAGGTAAATAAGTTGTTTGTTTAACGGTTGAAGATTAATGGGTAATGCAATGTATGCATTTTATAGTATCTGGACGCATCAAGGGTTCTCAACCTATTGGAATATCTAGAGTTTATCCATAAGGAGGGCCATGCGACTCCAGATCTCACCACTTTACTTCTGAACTGTCTTACAAAGCTGAAACTGAATGAAAAGATAGAACACTACGTTAAGGTGTGAATAACGAAAATTATTAATATTATTATTTGCAGTATTTGTTTTCACCGTAAAACTAAAAGTTTTTGTGCTCATATAGGATCCTTCGTGCGATTTTCTTGAGCCAGAAACAGCTATTCAAGTTTTTCGGAAAGGAGGAATGTCGAAGCAAGCGTACCAACTGGCACAGAAGCACGAGTTATATGGAAATGCATTACAAATATTACTTGAAGACGTCCGGGACCCATGCAAGGAAGATTTATATGAGATTTTGGAAAAAGTAGTTCAAGATGAAAAAGCAGAAGAGATCCTTAAAAGATATGGGAGCTCTCTAGTACAGCTTGTCGGCCAAGCTGACCCTAAGGCAACAGGTAGAATCATATACGAAGAATGACAAGTGAAGATAGCGTGTTTTTAATTTTTACTTCCGAATGTTAGATGCCTGGAAGAAAATAGTCAGTCTTTTGTGTCAGTCTCCTGTGAAGCGAGAATTAGTGGACTTGTTCATCTCCAAAAAAGAGATTTTGGTTCCACTCTTGGAAGACATTTGTCAGGTTAGTCTTTATTCTTTATTGAGATCTTGACTCAAATTGAATCCTAAGACCGTATACAATGATTCTAATTAATATTCCTATAATTTTATAAATTATAGGAGTTTCAAGCTAGCGATGGCAGTCTTATGAACCTTTTACTTGAAGCGTACTTGGATCACTGGGCACAGAAAACCACTGACATCAGTTGCAGGGAAAAAATTCTTGCTTTGTTATCAAAAGCACCAAATTGTCCAACATGGGATTGGCCTCGAGCTTTATTAGCATGCAAAATGGTATTTGTTTATCTTCTTCTGCATTACGATCACAAGTACTAACACGTGGGAAGATGGGGTCATGCTAAAGCTGATTTTACTCCGTTCTAATTTACCAGGCAGGATTTAGTACAGGAGAAATTATCGCATATGAGAAGTTGGGCCTACATAACGATCTATTGGAAATTCGATATAGAGCAGCTCTTCGTACACCTGCGCTATGGACTCAGTTCCATGAAACTTGCAATAAGTACGCAAAAAATAAGCCTACTCTTTGGAAAGATGCGTTTTTTCTTATCACAACGCCGTACAATGATGAAGACCCTGATGCTGAAGCTCAAGCGAAGTGTCCTACTGGTGTTGTAGAGGAAATTCTTATGAAGCTGTTGGAGGATAATCTAATGGAGCCATTACCTATTCTCGACCGCTTGTGTGAAACTCGTTTTAAGTTAGGAAGTGCAAGATCATTTCTTGCCAAAGTTTTAGACAGAAAAGAGATCACTGAAGATGAAAAAGAATGCCAGAAATTGCTCCAGAAAACTGAAGAAGTTCGACAGAGAATCGAGGCAATTGAAACCAAGTAAGGAGTTATACTTTGCACCTTATTACAGTTAGTTTGTGATTTATTGTATGACTAAAGCTGCAAGTATTTTACCAGGCCGTCAACTTTCCAAAGCACGAGATGTAATGCCTGTTCTCAGGAGTTGGGCTTGCCATCAGTTCATTTCCTTTGCTTACATTCCTTCCATCAACAGTAAGTTCAACATGTGTAACTGCATACAGCCTTCTGCATTTTAGTCATCTTTGTAAACGGAAGTAGTGAGAAACATAATAATATTGATATCTTTCAGCTGCTTTGACAGTTATGCTGCCAATGAAATGGACTGTCCAGTGTGCTGGCATAAAAACAAGGATATTATTGGCTCCGAAATAGCAGAGGTAAGGAATAAAAAAATTGACTGCTATTTCTTAACACGAATGAGAGCTAATTCGCTTCTACCTTTACTTTATCAACTAAAATAACAATAGAGAAGACCTTCAAAAGCCGCTGTGGATGCAGACTTTGCCGTCAAGCTCAGTTCAGCCAGGTCGAATTCATTTTCAGTTCTCGCTGAATTTTTTAGCAAAGGATTGTTTAAGAGTGAAGAGGAGACAAATCGTGAGCGCAGTAGCTTTAAACGACCCATTGAGAAATTAAGGGTTCCTACTACAACAGCATTCGAGTCCCCTAACGGTAACACAAATAAATGAAGTGACATTAAAGTAACAACGTACAGCAATCAGAAATTATTTAAATTTTGTTCTTTTAGACAAAGTTACTGAAGCGAGGCTAAGGCTGCATGAAGGATCAGTTGGAAATTACATTTCCACTAGGGAAAATCCTGCTCCACCAATAGAGTCATATCTGGAGACAGTCAAATCCTCCAGAGGTAATCAGCAGCAATTTACCCAGGACAATCGGAGGTCGCCTGCCCTTCCTCCGAAACAAGGAACCAATCTACCTTTCCCTCGAGTCCAAACAGGAGCAGGTGGACCTCCACCGCCACTTCCTCCAAAAAATCAAGAGAGTCCGAGAAGTTCTATGAGAAAGCCAATGATGAAACCACCCGTGTCTATTTCTGCTGCTGTACAACAGCATCCTTCTTCCTCAAAAAGGAATAAAGCTCTTGAGCCAAAAAATCCGTTTGAGGATGATGAAGATTTGGGATCAAATAATCCATTTGGGGAGCCAAATGACCAACCTTCAGAACCAAAAAACCCTTTCGAAGAAGATGACTATGATTCCAATTTGAATCCCTTTGCTGAATGAACTGCTGTTGGCTTTTAACTTGTATGTGGTATTTTTATTGCTTGCATGCAATGCAAAACATAATTTATTGTGATTTCCGTAGCGTGGATAAAGATCATCAACACAAAAAAATAAAATCTTACATCACTTAAAGATTACTGAAGTGGGAGTCGAAATATCGATTGCTTTACTACCAGAAACTGATTACTCTGCATACCAAAACCAGGACGGTTTTTTTCTATGTAGTTAAGTTAGTTTTGGCAAGAATCTACAAGAATTAAGTGCATTGGTGAAGATGGGAAAAACTATTTGGTTCCTTCGAGCTGAATATAGAAGTTCAAAAAACTTAGACTGGATGTAGGTGAGGCACCGCATAAGTAGAATATTTAATGTGTCATTTCGTCTCGAAATATGAGACTGAATCCGGAAGTACTTCTGGTTTGAGAGCAACACTTTTGTTCAACACAGATACTAGAGACTCTGGGACCAATACATCAATTGCATTTTAAGAACCGCTGAGATGTCATCTAAAGTTCACTTGAATTGAAAACAATGATCGATTTTCATCGGTTTGCTCGAGCCAGTCGAGCCAGCGTTCAATTAAAATTTTAGTGAAACTGCCCTGTGTCTCCGCTGTTTATTGTTAACATATTTCTCCTCTAGAATTTCGTTTCGACCATAAGGATACCAGGAATAATGAAAGATACGCATAGAGAAGCAGTCCTGGGCCAAGTGAGCAATGTAAATGTCTAAAAATACTCATTATCTTCAAACTTATTTAACTGAAGACGTACAAAGATACAGGGGCAAGTTACACCGAGAAAGCCCACTTACTCATCCTTACCACACGAAAAACTGATCCTTCCTGTATTCCTAAGCTTACAATTTTGTTTAAACTCAAAGCGTGACAGCACCTAAACTTCGAATACCTACGGCTTCTGACTTTCGAGCAATGTCTGTCTCATACAGCTCCAGTCCCAGAAGAGCAAACACTCAATTGACTCTCCTCTACTCTATAGCTTTCGAACTGTTTAGCTGTGGGTGCGAAATTTACTCTGGAACGTGCACAAGTATAATGTGAACTTTTCTCGAAGGAGAAACAGATCTCGTTTTGTACAATAACTCATTTGTCCTCTACAGTTTAAGCTTTTCCGATACGTAGAATTCATTAAAATGCGAGTCTATGTTTGTGCGATAAGTTTTAAGTGAATGTGCCGCAAATCGACAGCAAGTACACATGACGTGAAATGTGAATTTTCAAAGAAGTTAGCAATCTGGGAATAATTTGAAATTGAAGTTTCATCTCTGGGTGAAATAAAACCTTGAGGGTAGAAAAAATCGTGCAACATGGGATCTGCTAAGGAAAGGAGGCTGCTCGCTGCAGAGCTTCATGTCATTCCCAATTTTGGAATACCTAAGGTAAATTCATTGAACGTAATTTAAAGTAAATAAAATTAGGTAATCGGATAGACGAAATAAGTCGGCTTGCTTTTCAAGATAACTTTAACTTGTAAATTCAATTCAAATTATGTAAGCTACCTCCCAGCTAAATTAGTAATGTCTCTTGTTTGGATTCACATAGCTCAATCTCGAGAAAGAATTCGACGTACTGCAAGAAGTTGGGGAAGGATGGTTTGCCAAAATATTCCTTGTCGAACATCGCGCATCTCGTTCCGAATTAGTGTTAAAAGCCGTACATAAAGATTCCATCTCAAAGAAAGACGTGATTCGGGAATTTCATTTGAGTTATAATCTCGGACTTCTAAATGGTTCGCGAGTAGTTCCCCGTACTTTCGACATCCTCTTTGAATCCAATGACTGCTACCTTTTCGCCCAAGAATACGCACATTTCGGAGACCTCACGTCAAACGTCTCGGACATCGGCATAGGAGAAATCTACACGAAGAAAGTTGCGCGTCAGATCGCATCTGCTTTAGACTTTCTCCACGAAAACGAGTTGTGTCACAGGGACGTGAAGTTAGACAACGTCCTTGTGTTTCGAAGTGACTTTTCCCGAGTTAAACTTGCAGACTTTGGAGAATGCAGGAAACGAGGTTCTCGAGTAATCCGATTCAACGAGTGGGTTCCCTATTGTCCCCCGGAGATTGTGGAAACCCCGCAAGACACTCCATATCCTGTGGAATTCTACCATGACTCGTGGCAATTTGGCATTTTACTCTTCCTCTGTTTGACAGGTACTTTAGCACTTCTAGCCTCACAGTTCTCTACAAAAGTAGTGAATTGGTATATACACCATCACACAATGTTCCACGAGAACAAACCACCCAAGCTCAAAAATAAGTTGGCTCGAGATTGCAATTTAAATCGAATAAACCTACTTTCCGACATCCATAGATGACATGTCAGCTTCGACATGAAATCTTACTATAAGGTGTGAGAGAGGTGGAGGTAAAGCTGAAGACTTAAAAGTCCATGAATGGAGCACATGCAGATGTATCATGAATCACATGAAGAGTATATGAGATGTGATGATAGATATATTTCGAATTGCGGTCTCATTTTGGAACGTGTGACAATGACCCACCCAGCCACAGACAGTTTAGGTTTTTTCGTGCCCCAATTTCTTCAAGATGATTTATGTCTCACTCATTAGTACCAGATTTTTTTTAGTCATACTCGCTTTTTAATCTACCATTACACGTTATACTTCTAGTTATGCCACTCCATTTGAAAGTATCATGTTCATCATTCTTCTCCTTTCTGGTGCACTCAGTTCTTCCTGTGTTTACAAGAAATTCACTAGAAATGCAGTTCCTTTGGCTGTAATTCAGTGAATTCATTAGAATGGATGAGTTTAATTACGCCTGGCTTTTTTGAACTTTGTCACGTAGGCTTTGTTTTATCGCATCGTAGAATCCGAATCCGACTCATTCAAATGTACGCTGACTCAATATTCGATACTATGTGTGTAATATTTCGCTTTCTTTTACTTAACAAAGACTTGTGGATCTGAGCCAAATTGACAAAGTGTTTTTATAGTCGTTGCATCCATATCACTTTATACTCATCGTTTAAGTTTAAATTAAAAGTAGTTTGTGCGTTGATACTTTGCTATACGAGGAGACTATAGAGGCGCCTTTCCGAGCCATCTCGTCTTATTTCACACTTTTGTATGAGATCATTTTGCACATTTTTGCAACCTTTTGTTGGCTCTTTTGCTCATTCATGTCTTTCAGGAGGTATGCAAAGGACTTTCCGCAAAATGTGCTATTGTTATCCTTCCTATTACAAAGCATTTTGAAATTGGACTTGGACTGGGTTATCCACATATGTAATGCCTGCACATGTGACGGTAGATTCTAAAAGTGTTATCCTCGGCTGTCTAAGCTATTGGATGAAACATGTTCCAGCAGATTGCAAGACAGGTTATTTTCTGGTTAATTACAAATCAACTGACTGTCTGACCTTACATCAGATCAGACAATTTAGACAAGTATTATCAAACGGGATTCAGTCACCCGTGAATGTTACGTTTAGCCATCGAGACCAATCCACAGTACTATTGAAGTTAAACTTCTAAAAGAAGTCAGATTGAAAAGATGTGTATTTTCCATTTGACCTTGCCCATCACCGTTAACCTTTAAGGATGGAAGCTAAACAGTGAGAGTTGGGATAAATTGAAGCGATAAGTATCGTCTTCAAAAATCAAGGTTCATCCGGCAATAAATTAGCTTTGATCTTTGATACTTCTTTATGTTAAATAAATGTACCATTGGCAAGCAATAAAACAGAGACAGAATTCAGCGTAGTAGAATGCCATATGGGAACAGACCTGCGGATCAGCAGATCTTGTTTTCTTATTTATACTTCGGGTTTGCGATGTACCTTTCATTAAATCACATGCAATTTTTAGATCTGAAGATGCCTACTTAAGACGTAGGTGGTTAACTAAACGAGAAATTATGTTTTGGTCGTGTGTATTTACAAAAGTCTGATTTCCTTTTCAGGAAATATTCCATGGCAGAAAGCAGACAAAAAGTCCGACCCAAAATACCAAACATTCGAACTCTGGACAAGAAGTCAGTTCATGAAGACTCCCAAGTTCTTCAAGATTTTAACCACCAAAGCCAGGAGACTGTTTCGGAAACTGTTTGAAGCTAATCCTGCAAAGAGATCAGTTAATTTAGCAGACGAGGTAGGAAAGTACGTGGAGGACAAATGGTTGACGAAAATCCCTGAGAAGCCAACAGATTTTGATGAGCTGAACTCGAACATGTCAATGTTAAGTTTCCACTCCTCCCTTACGGATAAAAACCGACTGCTAGCTACCTTGACCCGATTCGGAGTGGAGACAACGGTGGACAGAAACCTCAAGAAAGACCGGATTAAGGAGTGGATTGCGACCAGTACGATAGAAGAAGAAGAACCTGACGAAGAAGCAGAAGGTGGAGAGGAAGCGTGGGATTCAAGCACAGGCCCTGGAAGTGAACAAGCCTCATCGTCCCACAATTCAGCGAAATAAAAAAATGTCCCTTGCAAAATCAGAACCATTGTTTTTGAATTGGACTGCACCAGTAAGATATTGTGATGATGATAAGTTGCATTTGCTTCAGAATTAGGGAAAAACGGAAGAAAACATAAGAGCGTGGGTTTCAGTGGGAAGCAGAGAACTCGAGACAGATGACAATTTCGATAAGAGCCCAGTGTCATTAAAGTAATGAGTGAAAGGGGACTCGCTGGACTACTTTTTAACTGTTTGTGCTGACAGATTACTTTTGGACTGAACCCAAAGATGTGTCGATCAGTTGAATTTATGACAGAAATGGGGAAGTAGGCGGTGTGCGTGCAAAGTGATTTGTTTTACGTGGGCAGCGTTGTGTTGTTGTGGCTGTGCTTATTCCCTGGTTTTGTGAATACTTGAATGGAGTGTCATGGAAGTCCTCATCATGGGTCATGTTCAATACCAAATCTTCTCTCTAGTATTTATTATATTGTAAGCATAAATGGATTTGTATGTTCATTGGAATCCACCGTTTGAAATGAATGTGAATTGTGATACAGTGTTATTTTATTGTCTTGTGGACCTACAATTGCCCTTCCCTGAAGGAAACGACTGTACTTTAATTTTTTATTCGCATTTAAAGGGGAATTTGTCGAGTAAAGTTGGCCTTGTTTTTACGCATGCTACACAATAGTAATGATGTAATAAATTATTTAATTGAGATCCTGATTGTATGAAATTCGGTTTCGAATAAAGAGTTGATCTTGAGAAACTCCTGCAATGGCTGTGTAATTATTTGTTATGATTGTAAGATTAAAAGAATAAAGATTTAGTTCAACTACTTCCGAGCTCAATATTTTAGGTTATCATAAAATCACAACACAGGATTATTAACCGAGATATGCCGTCTGTCGGACAACGAGTTGATATGATAATATGAAAATGTTAAGATCTATCAACAGAGGCGGTTTCTAAAAATTGCTTTCCCTTTTTTAGCTGAACACCTATTGTATAGAAAATAAGTTACATTGAATTGATATTAATTAGTACTTAGGTAAATGGATGTGCGCTGCACATTTCCATTTCGAAAGTTTGTGTAACACTTGCAACTTACGTTCTCTAACAAAACGAAAATTAAAGTTTTAGTTTTAGCTAGTGATTCACTGATAATAATTGATCTACTGACAACATAGATTACTAAGTGTACTGATAAGTATTAAGCATGTTGCAAAAAATTGCTATTGCGATTATCTTGGCGTTTATTGTCCTTTGCTGGTGGGATGTCAATCTTGCACTCGCTATTCCATTAAAATTTCAAAGTACGTATTTTATAAGTTAAATATGATCCATACTTGCTAAACTCCTTTTTCGAATGTAAACTAAAAGATCGCAGAAGCTTGGAAAGGGTCAAGCGGAGCCATTGGATATATTCGGATTCGGACGGCCGTATGACGAGAATAAGAAACAATCTGTGCCCCCCTTGGCATTGTGATTTCAGACGCTGCCCTTGGAACTGTGAGGAAATAGATGATCCTTAGAGAGATACAAATAACAAAATTGTGTCCATTATTAATAAATTATACAATTTTTACAGCAGTTAGCTTTTAGGTAATTAATGAGGTAATTACGTAAACGGATGCATTTGAAAACGGTTTGAATTTATTGATTTTTATTATATTAGAAAGGTCTGAAACGAAGATAAAATGTACCTTTTTCTGCTGCACTGTATATAAAAGAGGCAATGCATGCAATAAAGTATAATATTTGTTTACTGGATTTCAAATTACTTCTTGGATACCTTTACAAACCACATTTTTTCAAAATCTCTTCAGCAGATCAATAGGTCGATGATCGATGGGAGTGGCAAAGTTCCATTTGTACATCTTGGGACAGTATAAAAGTTCTGATTTCTGTGTACACTTTTCATTTAAATTTTTGGTCTTGCAGAAGAACAATGGTAGACTGGGACTCTAAGGCATAAGGGGAACAAAGTGTCGTATTGTTAAATTAATTAAATTGTTATCTTGTGAGCTGTTTGTTGTATCAAATGTACACACAGAAGAATCAAGTTCTGTTTACGGCAGATCGCACACCCAATGGTTTACTAGCAAGGGAAAATTATTTGTAAATAAAACCTTGCAATTAGAGATCTGGACTGTACGCTGAGGAAGCCAACAGTATTTTCAGGATTACAGAATGACATCCAGATGCCCAATGCTCATTGCTACGATGTTCTTGCTCTTGACATTCCTAGTCACTGTGAACTATTGCATTCCAATTGAAGGTACTAAGAATTCTAAAAATTGAACACTCATTTCCGAAAAGGGGAGTTGCAATAAATTTTGAATCTTTGGAATAGATTCGGAGTCAGAAGTCCAGGCCAGTGGTATGTTACACCGTGTCAAGCGATTTCACTACTGGGGTAGCCCGGAATCCCCGGAAGTAGGAAGGAGACGGAGAGTACTTTGTCCACCAAACCGCTGTAATCCACGTCGATGTCCATGGAACTGTGTGTAAGCTGCTGATAACCAAGTTCCTTACTAACTACCGATGCAGTAAAGAAGCCGATAAAGGAACCATAATTAAAACAAATCTTCCTTCGTAATAAACTGGAATACGCCTTAAAGTACCTTAAATAAGCATGTAAATGAGTATAACTGCTACGCGAAGAAAGCCAGCAAATTGCAAACAAAACACCCAAAATTACGAGCGCGGTTGCTGAAAAGTTTTCCTTTTCGTAAAACCTAAGATTGCAGCACATAGTTCCATTAATTCGCAGATTACATACTGGAAATGATTGCCCATAAATTACTGCTGAATGTAATTAAACATTACAAAATTGCTTACTGTTTATTTGTAATAGCATGACTATTAAATTAATTGCACGAATTACACGAATATTTTTCCTACTTTAAAACTGGACCCCCATTCCCGACCCAATCTAGTATTCCATCATACACTCTAGAAAACCGATAAAATAACCGGAATAAGTTAAAACATATTATGCATATTATACTACGGAATAAAAAAATGTATTACTTTATATCAGAATATCCGACTTGGTTCAGAATTACTGCGGCTTTCATCGCTCTAATTCCTGCTTTACAATGAATCACTATTTCTTGACTGCTCTGTGGTTTCGAAAATCCATACAGATTCTTGAACTTCGACTCCTCAATTTCAAATGCTGATTTTACATCACCCACTGAAAGCCAATCAAAATACTTATCATTACTACACACTCATCCACTCGGTTTGAGTTACTACATTAGATGAACAAGTAAATAAATCGCACGTGGGACATTCACTGCTTCAGCGATTCTTCCGTCGGTAGTCAACTCGTCTTTTTCCCGTACGTCTAACAAGACGGTCTTGGGGGATGAATTTAGCTTCTGTTTTACTTCCGTGTACGTCAGTCTCGGAAACACTAACAATATGTAGCAAAGTGAGTTGGTTTTTACTAAATTAAAAGCTTTATAATATCTTACCTGGAGGTGCATCGGAGTACATTCTACACGCGATTCTATTCAGCGACCTGATCATTGTTTCACGTGCAGTTCCACAGATTCACAGGAACACAAAATTGCGTGAAAATCAGATCGTGTTATTATAGCAAGAAAGCAGAATACCATGTGTATTTGTCTTATGAGGATGGAAACTCACTTTCGCTCCGGATTCCGCAAACATCGTTCTGTGTCACATGCAAACACATATCTATAATAGTGCTTTATGTCTGTCTTTTCAAGATAGTAGCAAGATTTACTGAGCATTAACATTTTAACATTCAGCAGTTTCATGCAACTAACTTAATTAAACCGAATATTCACAATGGGTTTTGTGAATAATGAGTAGCTAATCAATAGTGTAAGCGTAAGCAGTGTAATTAGGATTAGGGTAACGGAATTAACGGATGGATAGTTTATGACGAATTCACTTTCCTTTTATTCACTAGAATTTAGTTTAAGTCTCTCTCGTTCTGGTCCCTTCACTCCTTCAGGCCAGATTAATTAATTAATTCGCGACCTACTTTTTCGCAGACTGCGTCCACTGGACTTCAAGTTCTTCTTCCGCTGGCCACGTGCAGATGCTGTCTCCTCGTCTTCTTCGCCAGAGAAGGACGAGGCTCCTCCTCTTCCGATCGTCGTCTTATTCCCCCCACCACCCCCACCTCCTTCTCCTGGAGGCTCTCCTACCTTATTTACAGGACCAGCAGCAGTCTTCCCTGCAGCACCTGAGGCTCCAGTCCCTTCATTTTTGTTCACAGGACTTTCTCCAGGAGTCTTCCCAACAGCACCTGAGGTTCCAGTGCCTTCATTTTTGTTCGCAGGACTTTCTCCAGCAGTCTTATCTGTAGCAGCACCTCCACCTGAGACTCCGTTCCCTGCCTTCTTACTCTCTGCTGGACTTCCTCCAGGCCACCCTCTCGTCCGATCTTCATCCACCTGCTTCAGCTGATACGACTGCGAAGAAGCGTTCATCTCTAAACCCAACGGAAGAATTTCCATCATCTCACTTCCTCTGGAATAAGGAACAGGAAAGCGTCCATGCGCATCATTTTGGATCTTCCTATGAGCAGCTGCAGCAGCACTCAGTTCCTTCGCAAAGGCCCAAGCAACGTACATTCCATACATCTCCACCAGACATGGAAGCATTGGGAGGAGAAGGGCCAGTTTAAGACGCCAGGACGAAAAATACAAAACGATGCCGACGATTGTAGCGACCCACGAAAATGCAAGAAGAGTTCCGTGAACAAACACCCAACAGCGACAAGCATAAAGGTTCGCTCGGGATGCAGAGATGCCCAAGAATAATGACAACGACGTGTAGAGAATCCCTCGCGTCATGCTGAACGCTCCGATGAACAGCTGAGCTGTGTGGACACACAAAATCTTGTAGGTCTTTTGACTTGACTTAGACTTGACTTGACCAGAGGTTCTATTTATTACCTTCGAGAGGCGTGATCAGCTTATCATAGTCAACATGCTTAGGTCGTTTTGACAAAATTTCAGTCTTATCCCTTTGCTGGTAAACAATGAGAAATGCTCCCATCACCACGAGTGCTACTCCTTCCACCTGAAGGTCAAAGGTAAGTGGTTGGATGATTAAGCTAGATTGAAAAAACGAAGAAGAACTTACGGTGAGACTAGCTGCGATAAGTTTGGAAGCAGTTTGAAGGGAGAGTCCCAAAAGCTGGAGAGGCTGGAGACACGGGATTCGCGTGGGATTCGGGTTGGTGGTGAAGATGGAGGGCGTCTGGCGAGGACGCTGGACGATTCTTTGGTGGTCATCCAGGCTGAGTGTGGAACCCACGAGGACTCCTCCACTCGAAGACGCAGTCGCTGTGGTGGAGGAAGCGACGTACTCTGCCATTCTGAAGGAGAGAAGGACTTAAGACTACGGAGGATAACTCATATCCGTCATCGAATCAACCTGGAGGATTATTTCAATCGCTGGAGATCTTCTGGAAACAAAACTCTCCTGTTTGAATCGATTCCACACGTTTTTACAGAGTTTCTTAGGAAATCAGGTGACAACGAAATCACTGGAATAAGACTTCCGTATTTAACTCGCAGTAAACTGGCAGTTTTTATTAAGTCGCATACTGAGCCTTGAAAAACACGTACATTCTAATATCACTTTTCAGAATATGTTTCCACATTCGTATTAAGTGTTAATAGGAAGGTTTAGTGTCTTCGTGGGGAGGAGAAAGACCTGGATGGCTTTGGGATGTTGGCTGGTCGTTTGTATTGTGGTCGTTGGAAAGAAGCAGCACCAACTGGAGAAGCTCCGGCTCTCAAAATGATGTCAAGGGATTTCTGGATTTCCTGGAAACTCAAAGAAAACGAATTAAGCGTCAGTCTCTCCAACCACAAAGCATTTCTAATGAATATTGTTCACTAACCTCTGGAATTGGAGGGCTGGTTGGAAGATGGTCTCCTTGTGGGACAAATCCTGCAACATTGTCAATCAAAACTCAGAACAGCTTCAGCGTTTAAATAAGACTCGAATTCCGAAGCGTCTTTCCTTACCGTTCTCATCAGCGACGTATTGGACTTGGATGTTCTCTCCCTCAGGGGAAATGTATGAGTAGGATCCTTGGATGACTTGGATGGGAGCATCTGGGTCTGGTCCGTCCTTAATGTATCCACTCTGTTCCACTTTAGTTCCATCGGACAACTCAGACAACCACGAGAAGGTTCCATCTCCCTTGTTCTCGTTCTCGCTCCGAACGATAGTCACGTCCTGTTGGGCAGACGCGAATGAGGCCACCACGGCCAAGAAGACCACCAAACCCTTCAAATAAATTCACAGTTTCAATTTCAAATCACACAGAAATAGAGTCGATCTTTTTAGGAATTAATTAAACTTACGTATTGCATTTTAAATGGGTAATGGAAGAAGAAGAAGAGGAGAAGACTGTTGACTAATTGATTGTGATGATCTTTGTAAAGCTTCACGAGCCTTTTATTGTGTCCTCTAAAGGTCCCTCTCGAGTATCTCCTGCGGTCAGCTTGTGTGTGTGTGGGTTCTTTTTTCTAATATACAATTGTAGGTTGTCCCCACATTCCATATATTAACTTATTAGCACACTTAATATTGGAGCATTCATATAGTTTTATATACAAAGTAGTGTCTTTGTAGATGAGAGAGATATGAAGAATACCAATAAGCAGTTACCCACGCAGTGTCAAGACTAATGCATATGCAATTCGCTTTATTCGTAATAATTGAAAGTTACAAATTGAAAGGGATTTTTTGTGAACTGAAGGGTCGCATCTTCATCACGATCGAGGTGAGTGTTGAGCAACAAGGTGGAATGGATATTCCATCATCGGTACTTTACGACCGACTCGTGTAACTCTGACTGGCTAACAAGATTGTATTTAGTTTAGCATTCACGTGTCACAAGGGTGAAGATGATCTGGTTGAGATGTGGAGATGTGTAAAACCTTCACAAATGAAATGAAATGAATTGAAGAAGAAGGTGACAGGTGAAGCTCCTGCAGTTAACAGTTTAAGGAATGATGTTGAATGTCACAGCAATTCTTAATGAGTTAGTATGTAGCCTATTTGGGTGTCATCCTTCTCTCATTCTAGACTAATAAATGACAATTAAATTTAACAGAGCTGGTTCTTGGAAGGTCACAAAGTGCAGTGATTGTGCACTTTTTATATTTACATATACACATCCTCTGTGTCACTTGTGTCACCACAGACAGACGCACATTAATTAAATGGGAATTACAAGATATCCTTAAGCAAATTGGGTGATTAAATAGAGGAGACGAATGACGAGGACTTCTTATTTTCAGATTGCATAAGTCACAAGAGTAAATGGAATATTATGCGTTTTAAAAGGAACGATGTGATTGTGATTAAGGTGTGGACTGTAGACTTTGAATAATTGTGATATTTATGGTACAACTTCCATTTATAATGTTCACGTTTTCTTGTGGCATTTCTAAACTTTTTAACACTTAAGTGATAAATTCCTTGCATTCATTATACAAACACATATCGTCTTATAGTCTTGACTGGGTGTTTCTACGTATCTTTGCAAATTAAGTTATTCTTTTAATTGAAAATGTGTGTTAGTTGCACCAAAGCTTTATATACTTTTAGGCAACTGTTACATATTTTTGCACGTATACAACCTTTTGTGTAATCGCTGAAATGAAAGAATGTTTAATCTGTGGTTAATTACAATTTTTGTGCGTTCTATATTAATGCTACCGGCTTTGGAAATTCGCTAGCATAATATT
Organism: Isotomurus palustris; assembly: GCA_034696625.1. Taxonomy (NCBI): domain Eukaryota; kingdom Metazoa; phylum Arthropoda; class Collembola; order Entomobryomorpha; family Isotomidae; genus Isotomurus; species Isotomurus palustris. The sequence continues at coordinate 17,574 of JAQGAD010000996.1, forward strand.
TAATTCTTTCCACTGAGCAGTAAAAGACCACAATTGTCGACTTAAAGTCTGTCTTTCGAATGAAAATAAACTGACCTGTAATAATGTTGCTATGAACTCATTTTAACTTTGACTGGTGAATGAATAATAACAAAATTCTATTTTACTTTTGAATGTGTCAACATGGCTCTTCTGAAATACAAAATAGAAGTTGTTCCTTTGACTGCTAGGGACACTCCAGAAGACGCTTGTTATTATTCATCCCGAGATGCATCCTAATATTGTAAATCCAGACAAAGAAATAAGACGTGGTTACTCGCAACTGGTAGCCTCTACGAGAAGAACATCTTCTCCATCTTCTGCTCCTCCATCTTCTGCTCCTGAAGCTTCAAACTCAGCTCCAGCGACATTTCCTCCGACAAATATGGACAACAACTTGCACGAATATGGTAGTGAGCGTCCGAAAATTCATAATTAACCAAAGACGACATAGTTTACATCTGCTATTTAAATCCTTAGCTGAAGCAGGCATAGGAAGTGGCGTTGTGGGTTCATTAGCTTCAGTTCAACTTCCACCATCAAACCCAGCAGACGCAGACCCACCCCCTACAAATGATAGGAGAGAAGAAGACAGAGATGATTTGATTGAAGAAGACCAAGATGATACGAATTCCGTAGGAATTCTCGACCTCCCATCGCCCCCAACATTCCTTCCTGTAGAAGGTTTGTGCATCTTTCACTAAAAGAAGTTTTGTGTGGGATATTCACAGGCTGATCTTTGATTCCAGAGGATGATGACATTGACGCAGAAGAAGAAATGATCAACCGAGTGTTGGAAGGCTCAAGCAGTAAGTCATTGGAACCTGTAGTGTCAGAAGAAGCAGGAGCCTCCCTTAAACCTTCGCAAGAGGACAGAGTAGGTTTGCAAAATGACAGAGTAGTTTTGACACAGATGAGGGCTTTCTCAGCGTCCGCGTCCAGAGTTCAGTTACAAGAATTTCAAAGAGAAGAAGCTTTGTTTACGGACCAAGGAGACTTATCAAAATACCTCAGGTATATTGCAACAAGGGGAAAGACTCATCAAGACGAGGTAGCTTTATTCTTCAAGAAGCTTACACGTTATATAATATAATAAGTATACCTTCAAGCTTTATGAAAGCATGTTTTTTGTTGTTCCGCAGGAAATAGGAGCAATAGTACAAGAGCACGAGAACCACGAAGGTCGGGAAGTGAGGCCAAGATCTTCTCCGGTTGTTATACGACAGGACGCGATTCTCGTGATGGGGATGACTGTCCAAGGAACGGAAACAGATCAGCCAACTGGTGCCCAACAAGATGAATTCGAATGGGTACTCATTGTTTTAAGAAATCAAAATCGAATTCTCTATTAGAACTTAGAACGTTTTCTAGATTCCTGTTTGTTCTTGCAGATCGACGACGCAGAAAATGGGAAGACTTTCAAAGTGTCCAAGAACTTGACTGTTGATCCTCGTGTACAAGGAAGGTTCTTGACGAAGATCATGTGTGTTAAAGCCATTCAAGCAGCTGTGATTTGTCTATGGTTCTTCATTGTTGGTCAAGTCGAGTAAAAACACCACAAGTTGATAAAAGCAATATCTGCAAGATGTTGAAGGAACTTGAGTAACTATTTTAAACTTTCAGGTCTCTACAGTCAGCCGTTGTAATAAGTCACGACTGGGCCTTCTTTGTAGCTGGGTAAGACTAACAAAAAAGAAAACAGAGATGCTTTTATCATTCATGAATTAGAATTCAAAACTGGATTGGAATTTCCAGGGGAGTGTTTGTCGCTCTCTTCATTGTTACGAGACTGATGGGAAGAAGGAAGTCGAAATGGCATTTTTGTCCAATTACTCTAATGCTGCTCCTCATGGTAAAAACACCGAAACTTAAACAATACTTATAAGGTTACTAACTGACATGTCCTTGGTTTCCAGACAAGCATTATGGCTTACTTTCTGGCTTCAGCGCGGTACAGGTATGATCTCCAAATAGTTTCTTTCTCTGTGTGGATCCTTCTCGGTGCTTGTCTTCTCATGACGATCGTCCCCTTCATGTGCGACGTTAGTATTCCAAAACGTCTAAATAGATCGCCATAATTAACCCTAAATTCTATAATGTGTTTAAAAAATGAATGTTGCAGTGCATCGCAGCTGTTGCAAACTGGGGTCACACTGGAGTAGTGGTGACTCTTCTGAGTGGAGTGACTGTCCTCCTTATCTCCATGTTTGCTAAGAGGTCCCTCGATATTCGCCAATTCACTCTCTACACTTGGTTTCCCTCATTATTCGTCGCCGAGATTATCTTGTGGGTCAGTCCCATTCCAGACCTTAAAAAACCTATTTAATCTCTACTTCCTATGATCATTAACTTGTCTCTCTCTGTGTCTGTCCTCAATTCTCAGGTGATGTTGTGGGAACTCAGGTGCATCGTACAAGGCTACGCCTTCAAAGCTTCCGAGGCTCGGTGGTACTTCGCTGCACTTTGGGTCTAAAGACTTAGCAGTAACTAAAGTATTAGTGTTGATGTACAATATGTCACAAGTGACCTTAAGTAAGTTGGAAGATGTAATGAAATAAACAAAGTTGTTGACAATGTTGCCATGATAAGCAGGTCCATACTGAATTAATAGAAAATCTGTTTGTTTTGATTCTCCTTTCATTCAACTGCTTCTCCTCGATTTGTAGTCGAAATTCGACCGAGCTGCTCACTCTAACATCTTTCTCATTGTAACGTATTTCATACTTTCTGCACAGTTATTGTATAGTTTCAAATAGTTTGGTGAGTATGTTCCGCAGTAGCTCGAGAAAAGAGGGTTCGTGGTTTACTTTGTCGCTGTTGGGATGCTGCAGCAGTGGTCCTAATGAGGATGACGAATGGCAGAAGAAGAAGAAGGTGAAGAAAGTGAAGCGGAAGTGCACAGAGCTCCTGAATTCTGCGAGCGACGCTGTCTGTTCGTGTCTTGATGAGAATGGAGGCAGCTCCGCTAGTTCGTATGCTTACCTTCCTGCGGCAGAATACGCTGTTCGAGCAGTTCCTTACATCAATCGCTATCCCAATCTGGTCATTCCTCCGGATGAGAGATTTACTGTTCATCACTATTATCTCCGTCCGCCCAAGAAGAGTGTGAAGGTCGTAGGAGAACAAAAGCATTTCGATGATGATGCTGTCCATGATGAGGAGAAAGACTTGAATGAGAATCCAACGCTGCAGAAGGAGGAAGAAGAGGCATCCTCCGGAGAAAGTGTCAGGATTGAAGATGAGTCAGCGAGTAATGATAATGACAGCAAGTTTCGGAGATATTTCTGTTCAAGTGTGGAGAGTGTTAGGGCAAAAGTCCTCAAGGAACATGTCGACTGGAGGAATGCAGCTATTTTAAGGTATGCTGACCTGACCTTCTGCTTCAGTCTTCTTTATGGCATTCTGATTCATTTCTCTGTTTAATTTAGGAGTGACTCAGAAGAAGCTCAAGAACAGGTGGAAGTAGAAATGCCCGGAGTCTTGCGTGAAATCGAAGACGAAGACGAAGGCTACGACGAGTGGAAGGAAAGTCGAAACGCAGCGTTAGAACGCTTATCAGGAAAACGTGGGAAAAAATGAGAAGTCTGATGAATACGCAAGCATAGTTAATGTCAATCTAACATCTTTACTTTAGAAATTCACGTTTTTTAAAGCGCAGAAGCGTATTAATAAAGCAGTTAAACTTGATAACACTGAGATGATTAGCACTGACGGCATTTCTTCCTTTCGCGACCTTCCCTTTGACTTTGGCTCATTGCATCCGTTGCCTTCCTGCGTAGGGTCACAATATCTACAAGACATCAACTTCTTCGCGTGCTCCGTCAAGTTTGCTTCATTAATGTCAAAGCATTGGCTCGCATTCGTCAGAGCAGTTTGAAGATCATCTGTATTAATCCTCAAGTCCTGGTTGATTGCAGTCCCCGCTGGATTTACTTTGATGGCTCCCACATTTGTACACAGACGAATGTATGTCTTAGACTCGGTGTGGTTTTTAACGATGGTTTCTGTCCGCGTGTAACACACCACACGCTCTGAGGATCGTATTGATCCTGGCTCTAAAGTCTTATTCCGTGGACATTTCATCAGCTTTCCTTCCGGCACCTCACAACCTAAAGGTGGAGGGCAGTGGTAGCAGTAAGTCTGAAACGGCCTGTCCCCATTCATCGCTGAAAAATCAACGGAACGCTTAGCTGACTAGAATTTATTTCTTGCTATTAAAATCATTTTACGAATTGGAATTAAGTCGTCTGATTCAGGAGGAAGAGGAGTCGCTGTAGTTGGGACCGCTGTGTCTGCCCGTGACACTTGAAAGACAAGTAAAAGTGTAGCAAACACCGAAAACAACAACCTTTTCGGAAGTTTCATATTGTCAATAATTAGTGACAACATTTATTTACTTGAAGACAAGGCCCGTTGCAACTCACACAATACACTTAAAGATTTACACTTGTGGTCAGTTGTCAATGTTGTCATAAACAACCTCACGTAAGTTACTATATACTTATGTACTTAATCACCCACCCAGTCATTTCCACTTTATTCCATCCCATGTTATCTTTCTAAGGCTAATCACAAATGAATTTAGAAAACTAAGAAAGCGTCTAGCATCTTCTGACACGAGAATTCCCTGGATAACACGGCTGATAAATCGCAGCTTCCATTTCCGGACACGGACACGGACCAAACACCTCCTGTTCGTCACACATGTACATCCTAGCCCCAAACTTGTCGACAGGAAGAAGCCGATTGCATCCTTTGCAGTGGACATGTCTGTGGTAATATTTGCACTCGTGTGGCTGGTAGAACTTCCTCCAGTCTGGAATCGCAGGTCGCCCCAACTCCACATTTCTCTGTTGGAGATACTCGGGAATCTTCCCAAAGTCCTTCCGGAGAACGTGAATTATCGCGAGTCCCGACGTGCAGTAGTCGTGTCGACTTCCCTTCACGTCGTCCACGAAGATCCGTGGAGGTTTCCTTGCAGGAGTTCTTGTGACTCTGAGGGCGTTTCTGAAGAGAAAGTCGGTTTGGTCTGCATTCTGCCGGGGCTTCGGTTTCCTCGTACTTCCCTCGGAGCTCCAAGAAGGCAACGAAGTGGCACTGCTGAAGGGAAGAGTTGAGACCTCGTCCTTCACTTCTGGAGGAGGTGGGGGTGGCTTCTGTTTACGCTGTGGAGGAGGGGGAGGAGGAGGAGGAGGAGGAGGCGGAGGAGGCTTCGGTTTCTCAATGGACTTTGGTTTTGGAGGAGGCGGTGGTGGCGGTGGTGGTGGAAGAACTATTGGCTCTTCTGAAGATGAACTGGAACCTTTAATAAAAAGTATTAAAATATTCATGCAGGGACGTCATTTCTTTAAATCCGTGGAAAGAACTGGAGCAACCTTACTGCTTCCTATCAAAGCCATTTCCTTCCTGAAACCTGGACGGTATCCTTTCGCTCCACTTGGAGTGTACCAGTCGCCCAGAGTTCGGATTCCCGTCACTCCTCTCCAACTCTTCTGCACGTCGTGCACAAACTTCTGCTTGAATCGACGCTCAATGTCGTCATTCGAGTCGTCGCTGTGGATGCTGTCTCTCCTCCATTTCTTCCGTGGAAGTCCGTCCTTCTTTTCATGGAAGTCTCCCGTAGTCCAATCGACGTTTGATCCTTCCGGTCCTTCCAGCCGGTCGAAGTCGATCCTTCTGTAGTTAAACGCACTCTGAGATGAGTCTAAGTTCTTCACAGGGACTCCGTACTTCGAGAACCCAAAGTGTTCGTCCCTGTTATCGTAGCGCTCCTTATGATGACGCGATCTCAGGTTGCCCCGATCTTCCTTCCGGGCAACAAGTTCTTCTTTCGCAAGAGTTCCTGGCTTTCCTTCCAACACGAGGTTACTTTTCAGCCATTTTTTGCTTTGGTTTCCTGGGACCACAGGAACCTGCGCTTGGAGAGCTCCCGTGTGAACGAAATATCGGGGAAAGAAGAACTTCTCGGAGAAAGGAACTTGAGGGCCCTCGTATTCCTTTTCAGGGTCGTACTTCTCCTCCTCATCTTCGAATAACTCAGAAAGGTCGTAGTTTTCTGTTGGTTTGCTCCCCGGTGAGGACTTTGCGATTAAGCCGAGCTTCTCCTTTGCATCTTTTGCATGTCTGTCCTTTTGTTTCTTCTCGTAAGACTTCCTACGCTCGACGTAAGTGTCTGACCTTCTCCGCTGAAAGATTTCTTTGAACTTCCGTGAAAACTCGGGAGCTTTTGATTTCACGTGGGCAGAAATCTCATCGATTACTTCTTTCTCTGGCTTATTCTCTAATTCAGTGAGCTTCTTGGTCCGAGCAGCGTACGCTTCAGGAGTCAGCATCTTCTTCGTCTCGGGACGATTTCCGTAGAAGGCGTAGTCTTTCTGCTTCTCCTTCAAGTGATACTTGACGAACTGGATGAAGACGTTCTGAGCTTTGTTTCGGTTCCATTCTTGGAAAAAATCACGGAACTTTGGTTTGTATGGAAGCTGGCCTTGTGGAGGAACACGCCGGCGTTTTCTTCCTGTCATGTTGTCGTAAACGAAGAGATCCGCACGACCACTTTGGACATGTTTTCCACTTTTGGCTACTTGCGAATAGCCTGTGGGAAAGTCCGGAAAGCGGTAGCGGGGTATTCCTCGACGACGCTTCAGGTAGAATTTACTGAATTGGACGCGTACCATTGTCCAGCAGGGAAGGAACTGTAGGGAATAGATAAGTTCAGCAATTGCTAAATAGTTTCATAATTTTTTATTATGTTTTAGCCAGTTTGTCCCATACTCAAGTAAGTAGATCGATACACAAGAATTTAGGGATACTTGTTCAAATGAAGAATATTATAATCTAATACTACATAATCAATAATGCTGCATCTTATAGAAGGGGAGACCAGAAGGACTTATTGCCTGGGTTCTGGACTACAGCACGGTAAAATTGCTCAGCAACTAACAAAGAAGAAACAAAGCATAGTCACAGTTAATGAATGTGATAATGCGAATATTTGATCGACCATAAAGCTAATATTACAGACGAATACTTGTTGGTGTAAAATATTATGTTAAAAAAGATTATGTCTAATTGCTATTAGAATACTTTGCGTATACATTAGAGTGTATATTTTTCAATACAAAAGTAAATACACTAATCCCTTCATTTAGGAGAGAGATTGCATTCAAGCACATCAAAACTCATGTCATGACTCATAGAGATTAGATTGGTGCTTCAGAATCAGAAGTCATTTCATGACTATTGGCGTTGTGAAATTCAGAAATAACTTTTAGTACAAGT
>JAQGAD010000997.1:0-24825 GCA_034696625.1 Isotomurus palustris
AAGTAAATCGAAATTTGATTTCTGAGACTTGTTAAGAATCGCTTTTACTATTATGTAAAGGGACCGCAGTAGGTACAGATCATATTACATCCGATATAGGACGTAGACAAAAGTGTTCCATAAGTCTTGGTTCACCCTTGGTATGCCACAAAAATGTGAGAAACTGGGGACATTTTAATTTGGTTATTCTTGAGGGAGAGTCTCACATAGAGTAGGACACTTTAGTCAGAATGGGAGTAGCAGTAGGCAGTGGCAGTAGACGCGCATCATAAGAAGAAGAAGAACAGAGAATGGAAAGGAGAAAGGTGTTTCCAACAAAAGACGAAACTTGAGTAAAGTCACATTGAAAGTTCAAAGGATGCATTACGAGGAATGGAGAATGGAGTAATAAGAGACGACTGAGATTGGCATTCAAGTTTTGGAGTTTGTGTAATAAGTACGTGTGAAGTAGCGGATGGAAAGCAAATAAATAACAATACAAGTGGTTGTACAATTCGAATTGTTGCGACTTTTATGATTGCGCCAAAAAGTAGAGTGTAGTATAGTCGTACTTGGTATCGTCGTCATTATCACCCGCATCTGTTGCAGACATTTCCGTGCACATTCCTCTCTCTTCACTTTCTCCGTGGACTCTTGTGCTACAAACTATCCGTCGTGCTACTGTAAGTTCCCTTTCTTGTACCCACTTGGTACTGTAGACTGTATGACTGTAGCAGAGTCATTTCAGGTGCCTAACTAGGTCACCAGACAAGTGGCTCTAATGGTGGTGATGTGATGATGGTGGACTCCTACAGAAGTCCGAGTACTTTCACCATTGTACAAGTTTTTTGTAGCGTTCTTAGACTGTGACGGGTACTTATTGTTAGCTGCGGAGGTGGCTTAATATGTAAATGGTATTTTATACTTATACCTTACGGAGGGCTTTTGTTTCGTCTAGAATTCTGGGTATATACTGTGACAGTAAATAACTTTTTCCATGATGGAATTCGACAGTCATCCAACCATTCAGTGGGAGATTTACGTTTGCTGCGTGTAGTAGGACTTTATTGTTCTCTTCCATTTTCCGCATTTGGCCTTTCTTTCCTCAAGAATTTCTCTCAAGTGGAATTATTTTTCACACTTTAACTAAGAGGATTTGGAAGAAATAAGTAGGCGTGTGCTGAAATCTCTCACATTTGCCATTAAGAGGCGACACAGAATTGCTATTATTTTAGTTGCCAAAATCTGTTTTGGAGACGAAGGAACACACACACTGGCTCTGAGTGCCTCTTCTCCACCAGCAGTTAGTGTTTTGTTAGATATTGTGTAGGTGTTTAAGGTGCCATAAAATGAAAATAGTGTCGCGTTCCTAAAACTTTCTTCTGAGTGTGTAGCATGGCTTTCTCCGCATGCCACTATCAATCCTAAGTTTAAGCAGCACCACCGATGTGCATTCTTTTGTACAGTCAGTCAGTTGCAAAATATGTGTGTGTGTGCACAGATGGGAAGCAAAACACATAGAAAATCACAAGAAAAACTCACCAAAGAGGAGGAAAGGATATTGAAAAATATAAAATAAAAACAGTAAAGATGAAATATTGCTCTTTATGATAAAATAGCGAAGCACGTGTGACGTCAATGAAAATATCTCCCCAGTATTCCATGCCACGTCCTTCTCGATATTTTTTGCCGAATCTGATTTCATCTTCGAGAAAGCTGAGCATAATGCAGTCAATAACTTAACTCGCCTATTGTCCCGCAGATTTGTGAGATTTAACCGATCAACCTTGAATTATAAATGGCCTCGTAGCATCCAGCGTTATTACCTATTAGGAGTGAATAGGCGAGTCCTACTAGAGAAGCTAGAGAAAGTACTACTCGCGGTTATAAAAAACCTTAAGACACAACCGCCAATCGTATTATTATTACTAAGCAGGGAGCTTGTAAAAAACCCGTGAAGCGGAAGAAGACAGATCTGCCTGTGGTGTTCTTTTTATTCGTACAAATATGGTAGGAAATGGCTAAAAATAAATGTGAAGATGCAAAAAAAGAGTGTAGGAAGTACGTAGGATGGCAGACAGAGAGAGATACTCAAAATTTCATCATTCATCAGAGTTTACTGGGCGAGTGAGCTGGACAGGCGAAAGGAGAAGTCCAGCAGTGGCAACCTACGCAGTCACTCGTGTAGACAAGTTTGGGTGAAAGAAGAAAGTGCACTCAGACAATCTTTTCTGTTCACTCGGAAAGATGAGCGTTTTACATCATCATTGCATATTACATGAAACGATACGCCATGACACTAACTCCGAATGATATGTCATGCAACATTGGTGATGGGGATAATGGGAAATCCCTCTTCCCCTCCTGTGTATGTATACAGAGAGAGTATGTATGTGAGAGAGATGGTCGTAAGATATCATGTGTAACTTTCACCCGTGGAGCACACACACGATTGCCGAGGGAGATGGAATAGTCCATTATAAATGTTTCCCATGCAGAGTTACACAAAGTATAACGGTATTGTCAGTGTTGACCTGAGAGTCTTCTGCAGCAACTTACTTGGATTTCACTCGTTGCAGTAATGACTAAAAGCGTACGTGCCTACATTGAAGGAGCGATGCTTTCACATGAACCCTGGCCTCGGGGTTATTAGAAAGTAGAGTTGGTTGCTGGTGGAGTGTTTTACATACGCTAATGTAAGATTGTCTTAACGAAGGAGAAGAAGAAGAAGAAGAAGAACGGATCTGAAAGTTAACTTCTGGGGAGAGAAGGAAGTGTGTGGAGGGGTGGTTGTGAGGATATGGATGGATGATGAAAGCAGTTAAGTAGTCAAAGTGTCTTGGAGGAAGACGGGTGAAGTTGTTGGCGTAAACGATCCACGTGCTTCTTTCCTATTGCCGTGTGCATTTAGTTAGGAAGTCGGAGAGAGAAAGTTTTTCATTTCTTCTCCCTGAGACAAATACTAACTAGTTGGAGATGAGCGTGAGCATGGCCGACCTGGCAGAAGAAGCAGGAGCAACAACAACATCCCCCAGCATCGAGAGAGTGAGAGATAGGGAACACAGCATTAGTAAAACGAGTTGGATTCGATACAACAAAGTTAGCTTTAGACTTTCACTGACTCGTACAAGGATATTTGTGAACATGCGGGTATTTTATTCCCAAAGGGAAAGCTCTAAAGTTGTCTGCTACTCTGTGTATACTCCTACGTAAAGTATAATGTGCCCATGTACCGTGTGTGATAGTGATAGTAGTATAGTAGACGGAGAACTTACTTATTTACTAGTATAGGCACTTAGGAGAGTCAGCAGTGAAGGTACTTCATACCTCTGAAATATATTACACACGGAATAATACGGAAAAAGCTGAAGGTACATTTCTTCCATATATTTCACCGTTACCTAAAGGCGACTACCAACTACCAACTCCCTGTCTCCGCAGTTTACTTCCTACTTTGGTTTACTTGAATGTGTCGTGATATAAAGAATGATAAAAGCGTGATAAATTTCATCAAGAGAGAAAGAGAGACAGGAAACTCGGCATGGGATGGCATCGAACACCAGAATGATATTACATTTTGTTGAAGCCGGCAGCATCCTCCATTTCTAAACCCCTCTCGTGCATTGTGTGCTGACTGAACACACACACACAGACTAACTGAAGAAGGTAGTAAGTGCCAAAGGAGGGGAAGGTAAGCTTATGTGTGTGTCTTTTTCCTTTGGAGACAACAATATAAATTTGGGCTTGACTAGGAGAGAGAAGAGAGACAGTGTGCACAGTGAAAGGGTTGACCACATGGGAATGCGTTATAAATCCGATACACGGGTGAGAACATGAACAACTCGTAAAAAATCTGGGAAGAAAGGGTCCAAAGAAGGAAAGTATTGGATGATCACGTCGCACACCCTGAAAAGACACTTAGGCTGACACACGGGGAGTCTTGAGTCTACGTACAAAAAGGACAACAAAAATATACTGTCTTCTGTCAACGACTATCTTCCTCCCAACTATGTTTTACCTGTGAGTTTTAGCGGAGAAAGCCCAAGGAGAAAGTTATGTCTGTTCTCATCCCAGGTTTCTTTGAAATACCACACCGTGGAGAATTCTATGAAATGTTTTTGTGTGTAATAATAAAGAATGCGTCTCATTTAAGTTAAGAGGAGCTTTTCATGATTTCATGATAAAACGTGGTGGCTCCTGCGTCTTTGATAGTAGTCACGAATGTGTACATGCAGACTTGCAGACATATCAAACGACTACAGAGAAAGACAGGCTTTATGTTCCGTGGTAAGAGTGATTCTGATCTTCCTTACAGACTACGCGAACTACAAACTAAATCATTGTTTCTCACTCACTAAATGAGAGTAGAATGCTGTTGATGTAGTATGAGATTTAAGCAGTGTGGAGGATTCTGTGGAGTAAGTGGTTGTCTAATGTCTAAAAGGTTCATTCACGGTAACAACTCTTAACAAATGAAGTGGGCTTTAAACATCCTAAAGCACAGAGCCCTTGATAAGGGTTGGTGAGTCACGTTTTCCCGTTATTTGTAAAGAGGACACGAATCTCCAAGAGATGAAGGAGACCAAAGTAACCAAGGTGGAAGCAAGGAACAAGGATATTCGAGAGAGAGAGAGAGAGTTCCCTTTTGACAGTGCCGAAGGATGGAGGAATGTAGGGCAGAAGGGAACTTACCAGGGGAATTTATGACAGACAAAGTTTATTTTCCTCGTGCCTTACGTCATACTTTCACCCAGAGGAATGACGTCAGGCGTGTACTTCTTCTTCTGCAGGCCCTCAGTCTACTTTGTGATCACGCCAGCCAAACTGTGATCATCAGTATATTCCTATAACTCTTGATCCCAATCTTTATGTCCGTAGTTTGCTTCGAAGAAAAGTAAGTCGCATACTAACAACTGTGTAAGCTCATCCACAAGGATGATAAGGTACATTTATAAAAAAGAGATAGAGGTAAGACATCCATGCGCCAAAAAGGATCCTCTATATATCCTTTACCTTCTTTACCTTCTTTTTAGGACAGATCTTTCTGGCTGGTAAAAAGTCCTTCCTAGTTTTTGGCTGTTTAGTATTTAATATAGGAATGGCAGATTTGTTACAACTCCGATTATTGACAAGTTGAATGAATACTAACAGTTCACGCAGTAATTGCATTGCGTTATCAAATAAAAAAATGTGTTCAAGGTTGCTTACTAATCATAAAACTTAATGCACCTTTTATATTCACATGGGAAGGATCAATTTATAATAAATCACCTAATACACACCCCTAAGTCATAAAATTACTAACAATAAGTAAATGAAGATAAAGCCAAAGGAGGTTGTAATTCTCGCTCATACAATAAGTAACTTCTCCACTTCTCACTTACTATTGTAAGTTGCAGTTTTAGATTAAGTTTCCCATCTGATGGTTGCTTTCTTTAAGGAACTTTAAATAGACCGAGGCCTTCAGAAGTTTAAAATGTGTGTAGAAAGTGAAGTATCAAGAACGAAGGATCTAACTAGTTAGGAAGGAGAAAGTAGGACGAATACATAAATATGTTTATCTGTGTGGAGAGAGTGATTTAAATGACATTGAGAAATTGAAGATTAGCTAACACAAACACTCCAACACTGATTGCCAAGATTATACAATGACTGTAACAAATATTCCGTATATTTCTTTCATACGAATGGATTAGAGAGAAAGTCTCATGCAGCATATATAGGCAGTGTGTATGTATATAGTTGTACTAGGTAGTGTGATGGTGTGTACATTACCGTAGGAGTGTGGCAACTCAAACTACACACACACACACTCTCGTCCTGACTGTATGCTGTAGTGGAATTCAGATCCAGGTTGGAGGAAATAATACAACAGGACGTCGGTTGGCTCACAAAGGCGTGGCGTGCTTGACGATCATAAATATACAAAGAGAAATTACGGAAACTCTACCAGCACGACACACAGTTGTATTGTTACAAACTGGATTTCACCTCCTTTCCTCCAGCAGTCTGTGTGTTACGCAAGGGAGAAAGCATCATAGGCCCACAGTTGAATAATAATAACACCTACCACAGCAGCCCCACGTCTGCTTTCCCTGTTTGTATGTGTGTTTGTGTATGTCAGCCTTCCTAACGACGATTGCATTACTACAGGTCTCTCTCCAACAACACTGCTTAAAGCTTTCTCTCCTTCACAATAAGACTGACTGCTACACATTATTATGACTCAACTCTCAAGCTCCCATGTAACGTCGTGTAGTCTCACTCCTGGCAGCCCACTAACTCAGCTCAGAACTCTCCACAATTGTTTTAGTTGAGATACACATCCCATGAAACGGTCGTTGTTCACTACACTCAACCTGTTTATCTCAAAGAGTAAGTGTGAAAAAGAACCACAAAAATACATACACAGCAATACTTAATACAGAGCATAGCACAACAAACTCTGTGATTTTTACCCCCTGAAGAGAAAGCACAACTCATGCTACTCTACTTCTTCACAAATTGCTGCCACACTGTGCGTACAACTGTGCACTTAGTCTCTTTCTCTTATCACACAACAATCTAAACGTAGAATAGAGAGATACTCCCAACATACTAAGATATGAATGAAAGTCTTTCTCCACCGTTTAAATGTTTTATTTTGAAGTGATGCTCTTGTCTATACTTGTTTTAGGTAGGTGTATGTAATGTAGATAGTCTGAGGCGTATTATCGAAGTCGCAGAGTCTTGTGGAATTATGAGCGTGAACATTTCCCTTTTATTCAAATCCACGCACCGCATAGGACAAAGCTAATGCATATTTCTACTTACTTCCGGACTAAATCCTTCCTGCCACGTGTACAGTTTACTCACACAGGCACCAAGAATCTTTTGATTCTGGTTTAGAAGAAACCAAAAGCTTTTTCGGATGAGAAGAATGAGTACTTTGTCATGTGAGTGGATGAATGAATACAAAGATTTCTCGTAGTGGTGGAATAACCCGTTTTTAGATATGCATGTTCATGAATATTACAGCTTAAAGACATGAACGAACACATCTCCTCCTCCTTTTTATTCCTTGTAGCAATTTCTTAGAGGAAATCCTTTCAACTGGATATGCGCGTACCAGACAAGAATATCTTCTTATTTTCACTGTAAGAATAGGAATTGTACAATAGAAATATACAAAATGGTTCTTTCTCAAGAAGAAGAAGAAGAAGAAGAAGAAGGAGACTACATGTATTCCTATTATTACACAAGAGATGAGTGTGTAATGGCAATGGCTGACTTATTGCCGACTGTAATGTGGCTTACTTGCTTTATCATCAGCTTTCACTTCTTTTGTGACTTCAAAATAAAGAAGACGAAAAAAATGCTAAATTATTTCCTCGTACTTCCCTCTTTTACCTAACAACTAAATACTCTTCGTCTTGTATGAGTACAGAAATTACGAAAAAGATTTTTTTTTCTGCAAAAAATGAAGGATAATTTCTTCAGTAAATGCTGACAATGATATTTGTAGAACACGCTTTCCTTCATGCTTTGTATTTTGTAGTCTTAGAAAGATGTATCTTTCTATCTTTATTACGACGGGTTTTTATTAACTGTTCAAAGAATATTGAGCGTACCTACCTTAATTAAATATTTATTGCCAATTTGTGAGCAGTACAGATGTTGATGGAGAAAGTAGTACACAACTGTATCTCCCAGAGTACTAACTGTTGTGTGAGAAAGTATCCTTTTCCGTCTTCAGTCTGTTTTGTATGGAAGTTGTGTGCAACTCTTTATTTTATTGATTGTTTTGAGTCCTCATCTCGTCACACTGTTGACTGCAGGAATGACTTTATTTCATTTGCTTGGGATGCCTCTACACACTTTCCTCAGCTCTGGAGTGGAGAAAACCCAAAAGAACAATTAACATGGAAGTTCTGTGTAGAAGACAGGATGGAAAACTCGTTCCACACTGGTGACTAGGATTTCCTTGGGACTCCAACGATGTAGGTTGTAGTGTGTGTAGTAACCGTAAAGTGGATTAGATCTGTAAGAGAAAGAAACACGAAAATAGCATTTTTAGAAGGGAATTTTAATGTAAAAAACTTTTCAAAAACCCATTACACATCACAGTGCATTAGTAACAAGAGTCAAACCAAGCCTGCTTCTTATGGCACTGTATAGTTAGTATACACTGCAAGAGCCAAAGTTTAGTTTGGATTCGCACAGTACACACATACACACACAGTACACACCATATTATCATTTCATCTACTGCTTTCTTTTCTTCTTCCTGCCTCCTTCTTACATAATAAAGTATTCGATATGCGAAGGAGCAAAGAATTAGAGTAGTAGTGTGTATACAATGTTACGTTGTACGATAATACTCCTTAGTGCAGAGTGTATACACACTCAACAGACATTTAGGGGATGAAGGAAGGAAGAAATTCTTTTAGTGAGTAAACCTCTAAAATAAAGAATGAGCATTAACTCTCTTCCTTTTTTCCCTACGAAAAAACTTCCTAGTTGATCTTCCTGAAAACTGGAGTAACTAACAACTTTGTACTTACTATAATGTAATATAATGATGTAGTATCATCGTCATCATCTCCTATTATATTAATAGAGGTTCGTAATAATCATCATCATAACCATAACTATTAGTACACTTCTTCTTTTACTTTGGATACGGTATAGAAAAATGAGAATAGAGGCTGGAGAGTCTAAAAATTATCCTGAATTTCGTAGTAGAGAAGCGTGGGTTGGGCTGAAAGTTGAAAGAGAAAGGAGGTTGTGTAGACGAGGATGCTGTAGCTGGTAACTGTGTTGTTGGGATAGAGAGATAGGAGAGGAAAGGCAAAGACTTTCCTCCAGGTCTCTTACGTAACCGTGTGTCTGGTGACTGCAGCTATAGAGCTGGTGGTTGGTGGGCCTTTCTCCGAAGTCTAAGAGTTTGACAAGGTGCCACTACTGCATCTATCCTTGTCCTGTCTATCTCAAAGAGGAAAGGTCTGTACTACAAATGGTTTGAGAGAAAACAGCTAACCTAGTTATAGTTTAAGCTCAAGTTCTTAGTGCATCCCTACTGGGTTCTTCACTTTCTCTATGAACTGACAACGAGTGCTTTAATCTAATTCTTGAGCCCTTATTCTACGCCCTTTTAATGTCGACTGGCTCAAACTCCATCTCTCTCTCTCTCTCTGTCTTCCCATTTCTTTATTCTCTCAACGAAAAACTCTTTTTAACCTTTATGGTGCTCTCACATAAATTCTCTGTCTCCTTTTTAAAAAGCCAAGAGGAATAAAAATGCTAGGACGTAATTAATTAGTAAGGTTTGAGTAGATTACTTTCTTCATCTATGTTAGGACATTTTAGCCACATAAACCCGAGGACATCATCATTATCGTTGTTGTAAAGAGGGTATAGAAACAGGATTTTTGGTTGTTTCTTGAGCGCAAAATCATTTATTTTTAAAGGTTACGAGATAATTTTGAGGTACTTGGGCATTGTGTAATTAATCTTCACAGAAATGTAATAAAATCCAATAGAGAAAGATTTTGAAGTCAGGCCATACGTATAATTGCAACTGATGAAAAGACCCCTGCACGCACTACTGTTCGTACGAGTGTCCAGAGTGGTCAGAGGCTGAATTTAATACATATTCACTTTCAAATAATACTTGTGATATGTACCTTTCAAGTTACGGGGAGGAAATACACGGGCTACTGCACACTGCTGTGTGTGTGTGTGTGTGTGTGTGTTGAATTAAACTGTCAAATGTTTACATAAGTAGAGCGTATGAAAGTTGTAGGTGAAGAGGGTAGCTTAGAGGATTTCAACAAAAGACTATCAGTTTATAGGAGGATAGTAAAACACATTATTGTACAAGTCAGGAAAATAAGAGAAAGTCCTGTTGAATCGTCGTGAATGCAGTCGTCGTCGATGGAAGAACTCAAAACCCAACTCAAACCAACTTCAGTGTGGTTGAGTTCTCCCGTGAATATCTAATATCACTCCCCACCTACCTGTCTGTCTATATAACTTTCCCTGCTTTCTCCAATACCGCCTCCCTTGTGCTCATCCCTTTCAAAATTATCGAATGAAGAGCCCTCACAAAGTTTGCTTGCTTCCTCTCTTGTTTAGCCATCCACTTCAATTAGGCTTACTCTCTCACAATATGTCAGCCCAAGTGAAAATAAAATGTTACCGCTATATATATTTATCACCAAACCTACTTTCTCTCATTAAATAGCCTGCCTGCGTAGCTTTGAAGGAAATAGTCGTGAGACCATCGTGAGAGAAAGAACTTGCTGCAAACATAATTTACAATGTGAAATAAGTGTTTAAGATTATTTCCACATTCAATTGCCCTAGTTCACGCGGCTATCATCAGGACTGGAGTAATTACGCAATATCCGTCCTCTGTGTAGATTGTAGGTTTCTGTTTCCTTTGGAAGTATATGGTGAAAGTGTAGATGATTATGAAACTGCTCTTTTGTGAGTGTGCAATGCAAGTGTTGCAAGAGAAAGGTGGAAGTAGGAGACACAGGGAGACTTCTTGCATAAGTCCAAGTCGAGATATTTGCAGTGAGGAATGAAATGGTAGCCAGGTACTTTAGTTTAGACTGGTGGTGAGTGAGCCTTGGTTGTTGTGTATGGAGATGCAGTATAATAAACGAAGTGGGTGGATAGGGTGCAGTGTGGAGGAGGATTACCTATGGGTGAAAGTTAGTGGTGGCATTGGGTAGTCATACTAGAAAGTTGAGGTTTGACTGGTGGGTGTAGAAGTAGTTGGTTGGTGAGTCTCCTCGGCACTCATCTCTTTTGGCTCGGATGCTACAACAAGAATAATAATATTCAGGGAAAGTTACTCCCACTTTCCGGTGTTAGTGTATTTTGACTCCAACAGAATTGGTGCATAAAGTATAAAGGATGAGAGAGAGAGTGAAATTACAGAATGTAGAAAAACAAGAGCAAATGTTGAATTAAGCTTGAATCTATCCATTTATAACGTCATACCAATAGTTATACTTTCTACTGCTGCTGAAGTGTGTGTGTGTGTGTGTGTGTACACCTTTTATACTGTATGAATAGTTTTCGCAACTGGGTACATACAACAGACTACAGACAACAGAGACAGAATACAGTGCGGCTTATTTCTTCCTCTCTGTTCATCTAACAGTGCTGCTGCTGCTGCTGCTGCTGCTGCCTCCTCTTCGCTGTTGTATCCCCCTTCTCTTAAGCTTAACGATATCGGATAAACATTAAATTCTCTTTTATGTCCTTTCCATCCTCTAGGATTTATCGCCTTCCATAAGGATCCAGATACGGTGTGACTACCAATAATATCCAACCCACGGGCCACCATCATTTTAGGAAGATATTAAACATAGTGAGGAGCTTTCAGCCAAGTAAACTAGCCAAACTACTCAAGGGTAAGGAGAAGAAGACTGTTGGTACACACAGAGAGCTAATGCGTCTATAAATATAAAGCTCTCTCTGGGTTTGCTCGTATTACGGGAGAAAGTAAGTGTAGCAAAGGAGAGAGTCGCAGCAGCAGCAGCATTAACAGAAGATGCTCTTTCTCCGTTCGACGATAACATGGGGGTCTCGTCTACTCTCCTTGTTTTGAGCCAATTTATAAGGGAAATATTATAATATTAGATAGCGTGTAGAGAGTGTGGTAGGGCAGAGGAGGAAGATTCGATGCAGGTTAAATTAGACAAGTGTAATTGGCTTTGTAGAGAAGAAAGTCGTAAAAGCGTGATTAAACGACTCTTCTCTACTAAACTGACTTACCAAAACTAACACCAATAGAACACTTAAACTTCTCTCTAGCTCTCGACTGCTACTTACTATTAAGGATACTAATAATGCTACTACTACCCTAAATTCCTTTCAATCGAATTCCCAATCTTCGTTTCACATCTTTCTCTCTCGTTTCCTCCTACCACTACACTGACTACACACGGAAAGACTCGCGAACCCACACAGCACTGTGTGTGTTTCTCCACGCAGCTTGAAGGAATTAGGCAAAGGTGCTTTGCCCTCATCCCAAATTCAAAGTCCTGTTCAGTATAAAACCTAATCTAAAACAAAATATTAAGCAGCCTCAGAGTTGCATTACTTTCACCCAATAGGTTTGAACATCCGAATGATATTACGACTTGTCTCTCGGACGGAAAGCGAGCTGCACGATTCAAGATAAGCTTTTCACTTTACGCTACGTCAGTGGCTGAGCACTTTGCATTTAAAATCACATATTATTTATGCAGATAATAAAGAAGATAGATATTAATACTGCTAAGTATACTGTGTATATTACAGTCTTATCTATGCTCTGTAGTTGTAGTGTGTAGGTGGAGAGTAGACCCCCCAGATAAGTAGCAGGATTAGTACAATATGATACGGTATAATGTCACGAGTGTGATAATGTTAATATTATTAGGGTACCCCTCTGTATATATTTCCTCTAAGCTTCTCGCACAGCCGTCTCTGTGGTCATGAACTCACTTTAATGCAAGGCTCCTATTATTATAATCGTATTTATTCAATGTATTCGGATAGTGTGAGAAATCTTAGGTCTCCAAACTCCCAACTTTCACCCATACTTTCCTCCTAACCGATTTCACTCTACTTGAAACTTCAGTGAGATGTTCACTTACACTAGAGTTCTTCAAACGCTTCCTGGTTGCTCACGCTTTGTACTTTATCCTTGACTCTCGTATGCCGGTAATTTCCTGCTTCACGACGATACAACTCTTGTTTTACAGCTTTACTTTCTCCGGCCACACAGCATTTCAAAGCTTATGTAATAATAAAACCGATCGAGCATTACATATTCCCCCAGCTCAATAAGATCATTCCACGAATGTTTCTTCTCTTTCCCCTTTTATCCCCATCTATTTTACATTCGCTAACATTCAAACATTCTTGTGAGTTCAGATATGAACGAGTGTGTATTTATGTATACGGAGCTATATCGTGAATGTAATATATATATATATATATATCTGCGTGGAGAGAAGTGATGCGGGAGAAAATCCGAAAAACACCAACTTCCCGAGCGTATGATATCCGAAGTACCTTGTCTTTTCGTCTCGTCGTTAAAGAGAATTGGGTCGTTACAATATTTCCCATCAAATTTACATCCGTTCATGTAACTCTGGTGTAATATTATACGGTGAGTCGTCACAGAGAAAGCACATTCAACTATGCATGCAAGTCATATTCATTGCTGAAGGGCTTTCTCTCCCTGAAAGTTTAAAATTTTGTCATGAAAAGGTAGTCTTTACGGTTAGTATGTATGATATTGGTAGCCATAATTTTGTCTGGAATGCTTCCAGTTATGGTAATAATTTATTCCACGGTATTGTTGAACTTCGCCTGGGAAAGTGCGAAGAAAATGTCGAATTGTCTCCTCTCTGCAAAAGCACCAGAGGCTACTACTGTAAGCTTGGTAGGTCGTAAGTCATTTTATTGTAAACGTATCGCAGTATCGCAAGGACTTGCGAGCCAGGCAGAGTCCCCACTACACACCAGCAGTCTTGTGTGAAATAACCTTTTGTGATTTATAAGGAGAAGTGAGGATTACAGCAGAAATAAAATTAAGTCCTCCTACCCTCAGACACACAGGAGAAAGTAGGAGATGGGCGAAATGAAAAATACGGTGGAATGAAGGGAAACAACAACTCTGAGAAAGATATATCTCTCGCGTATTACTCCCAATAATCTTAGAGCATTCCCAAGACACGTTGCTCAGTGTATTTTTGTCCGTATTCTTCATTCTTAATCAAACTCATTCGAGTAGGATTCCAATATTCTCTCAAGCAATACAATATTTCATCAAAATGAAAAATAGGTTGGAATGATTTGGCAATTTTTCTTCTTTCTCCGAAGTTTTGCATTGCAAATGGGACTCGCTTTCTCCGTACGCAAGAGCCATGCCAAGTCCTATGGAGTTTGGATTTGGACTGGAAACTGGAGAGAGGAGGATTTGGTAGTCTTCTCATCTGGTGTACGTACACTTTCTCTTAGGAATCATCGTAGTCATGCAGGAATCAAATTCAAGTAAAACATGCACCGAGATATCCCTCTCAATGATTTCTGGTACTCGGAGGAGTGGAGGAGAGAGAAGATCGAGCTTCTGCGAGAATGATTGTATGAGAATGCATAAGTTGTACATATTTCTGGAGATAGTCAAGAGAGTATGAGGTAAACGAAACACTCAAGACGGACTGTGTGTGTGTGTGTGTGTAAGAAGGTCGATTCACGGTTGGTGGGTACTTGGTACTTATGTGTGCTTGTACTTCGTTGTACAGTAGAGATTCAAAGGAGATGAGCCAAGATGTGAGTCACATTCGAAAAGACTCGAGACGAACTTTTTCTCCCAATATTTCCCTCGCGTACATCTTTATGCAAAATAGATCCATTCTTGTCTTTCTCCATCTATAATGCAGAGTTGGTTGAAGGTATCGTATTTATTTGAGCTTCGGTTTCTTCTCCACGATGGTGAGAATGGAATATGGATTTGTCCTATTTCGAATTTTAGATAGGATCGTTCTTTTTTCACTTCTGACAGACGCTTTTCTTACCATCTCCCTATCTGTGTGAGCTGTGTGAGTGACTGAATCCACACACAGGAGCGTTATACGTTATACTGCCTACACGAAAGAAATGTCTTTTGTGTGGATTGAAGAGCAAGAAGATCTACAGAATTGGCATGACGGCTCACAAACATGAGAGACACTGTGAGAAATGAAAGTGCAGAGCAGACACAAAGAAAAGAAAGTTTAAAGAAATAGATACGCTCGGATGTAATTTGATGCAACGAAACTAGACGTGCATTACCAAAGGGGAAAGAGGTTTATTCTTTATTCTCACACGTTTGTACGGGTGACGATGACATCTTAAATGTCTAACTTTATCTGTAGGTAAAATTTCTTTCGGAAGATAGGAAAGGGTTTCAGCAAGACATACACATTGTAGTCTGCCTGTACAATGAAGCATTAAAAAGAGTAATCATCTGTCATATATTATTCAGTTATAAAAATTTTGGAATTAATCATTAACGGGTGCATTTTCTATCAAAAGTTAATACAGGTGACATTTTGCTCGCGATATTTAATTTTGAGGAAAGCAATGAAAGCATGCCGAATTATGAATTCATTTTAGAATAATTTATATCGTAATAATTCAAAGGATTAAATAAGATTTGTATTCTTACACATAACTATTATTTATTGTGTTTCGGTATCAGACTTATCTGAACATTCGAACAACACATT
The DNA here is from genome assembly GCA_034696625.1 of Isotomurus palustris. Classification (NCBI taxonomy): domain Eukaryota; kingdom Metazoa; phylum Arthropoda; class Collembola; order Entomobryomorpha; family Isotomidae; genus Isotomurus; species Isotomurus palustris. Next base: position 15,240 of record JAQGAD010000997.1, read on the forward strand.
CCACTCACGTTAACGCTGTTACGAAAATCAATAGAGAGAAAAGTGTGGTGCATTGTTGCAAAACTTCCGCAATCTCAACTTGCAATGGACATTCCCTATCTACTACAACTTTCTCTTGCTACACGGAGATTTCACTTCTCTCATTATTTCACCACTTGTCTTGTGAATAATTCATCTCTCTGCTCGTGGACAACAGAAATCAACCTCGTTGTGTTGCATGCGTTTGTTGAATGTATCCTATTCTTGCAATTTGTTTACAGTGGCATTGTCATTGAAAACTATTGAAAAGAACAGCACGTGCTTCACCTTGCGTGGGCAGCAAATGAACTTTAATATAAGTGCATTCAGTGGCTGTCGATAATTCGCCTTTATGTTTATTTCCTTGTTTGAAAAATGTAATAGTTCCATATTCCCATGCATATGAAATGGAACGACCAAGTATAATAAAACTTGGGAAATCCAATTTTGCCCTTCATACATTTTTAATTTTGGTTTTTATTCAAGAGACCGATTGTTCTGGGGGTTGTCAGTGAATGTGCATTGATGCGATGTCTGATGTGCTTTCATAAGCTTGAAGGGGAAATCATACTAAAAAAACATACACATACGGTGTTTTGTTCACGTGAATAAATATTAGAAATTCTGTTTTGTTATTTTGATCGATCACACACACACACACCCACAAGTCGTGTGGTAGGGTGATTCACTTAGTTGTGAGTTGTAATGTTTCTTTACCCATTTACTCAGGAATTAATTACCTGTACTCAATAATTAGTTAAGTCTGATAATAAATGTCATGTTCATCCTTGAGCGAGACAGATTTGGAGTATAAATGGAAGGGGGTCCTGTGTGTGTACAGGCTGGGCTCAATGTGCATACACACACATACACACATAATACATTTCCATTTAACTCTCCTTTAACGTCAAGTCACACTCCATTTAGTTTTATCCGGAGCGGAGAGAGACGGAGTAAATATTTCGCATCTCTCGAGCTTTCTCTCTTCATCTCTCATTTTGCTCATACAACAAAACCCATACCGGCAGTAAATCCGCCCTGTCAAAAAGAACAAAGAACTACACATCACATTAGTCGCACAGTTGATGCACACAGTCCACCATACATACACTCCAAGAGATACATCATACATATAGAATATAGACACACACACACACACACAAATGATGATGGTGATCATCTTCTTCCCGTATATGTACATACAAATTAAATGCAGGGCATTGAACGGGAAGTTCCTTCCACACAACTACAACTCGGTGGGCCTTCCTTCATCGACTAGAAGAGAGAAGTACTCTGACTGCATGCACAATGTGGAATAGAATGGAAACACCCCAGAGCTCAGACCTAAAGAACTTTTACTACCATCACCACCACCACCGCCGTTCCAAAGAATTGGGGAAGTGAGCCAAACAAACCGACGAAAGCAGCATGGCAAATCAAGTCAAAGAAGGAGAACTCTCTAACTAAAGTAGAATCGATCGTCCCTTCCTTTCCACCCGTTCCTCTACTACTGATGCTACTACTACTACTACACTTCTACACTGTGATGATCATGATGGTGGTGGTTGTACGAAGGGAAAGCGAGAGAAAGCATTAAGTTGGTTTGGTCTTCTTGTGTGATGTCGGTAGAAAGTAGTTGGGATTTCGAATAGACCAGCAGCAGAACCCCTTTTGCCTCAGTTGCCCTGCCCGAGACTATAATGTGCCTTCCTGCTTACTCCCCCACCCACCCGACCGAATCTGATAGCTCAACTGTGTCTTATTTCCTCAGTGGTAAGCCTTTACTTCCTACTCCTCTGCTGCTAGCAGAGGTCTGCTTCCTTCTTCATCATCTTCCCAATGTGCAAGACATGAGGAATCCTCACTGCAAATTCTTAGTGCAGTTAGCTCACATTACTCTTGGAAGTCTTTGAAGTTTTCTTCTGAGCTTCTTGCATTTCACTCTTTTATTCAGTCTCGACCAAATTGTTTCAGTGGTGAAGTGACACACATTTTCCTCACGCTTGTGTGCACTTCCTTTGGATAATCAATTACTCTGTGTGTGTGTGTGTGTATGAGCTGAGACGATTCAATTTTAAATGGTGCTGAATGCATGTACCTCTGTGTAAGGAGGATTTTATTGAAGGAGATTTAGGCAGACGGTGTAAGGACTGGTTTTTAGCTTTTTTAGGCACTGATCACTTGACCAATCATAGTAATTTACAGAGAGAGAGAGAGTAGTTTTATGAAATGTTTAGAAGGAGACTGAATAAGTGAAGTAGCATAGTAGTAGTAGATTTATGGGTGGAAAGTCAGAGTATAGGTTGGAAGAAATAAAATGCCGAGTCTCATTACGTCTTGATGATGGCGTAGGATTTGGAGTGGGTGAAAGTAACCCGAAAGTAGAAAAATGTCGCATCACATTTCTTAAATCTTTTATCCATTCCTTATACAACTTTTTCTCGTCTTCGTGTCGTGTTTCCTGTTCCTCGTTTGCCTTAAGTCTAAATATTCTTGAGATTTTCTCAAAGAAGTGTTCATCTCGGTTGCTTGCTTACTTAGAGAAAGTAAGTGCGAGCACAGTTCCATTTGGTGAAAAGGTTTCTTTGATCTTCTTTGATAAATTGTACTCTACAATCCACTCTACATTCAGACTTTCACTCAAATAAAAACTAGGACATTGTACTCTTAATTCTGGGCAGAGTAAAACATTTTTGCACACACACAGGCCCTGAAGAATTGAGAGAGGAGAGGGAAATTTTGCATGGAGATTTTTATGGATCTTGAGAATAAAGCGTGCAACCCTAGAAGGTCTACCACCACCACCATTGCTATACACACCGCTTTCATGGATGGCTTACTTTCGAAGTGCACAGAGATAGAACCTCTTTTGTACTGCCAGGGGCTTTTATTACAATGCACTTTCCAATTTTTCTCCTCATATGAATCGACCACTCACACACATTTCAGCATTTCAGACACAAGAACTTTCTCTCTCTCTCTCTCCTTTCACTTTTACCATAATCGATTATACTTTTGACCGTGGTCAAGTCAGACTTTTATGCCTGTAGAAGGAGCCAATTTATTTACAACCTAATTGGACTCATTTGCTCCACTGGGCCTCATTACAACGTTTGCTTTCTAATCATAAACAAAGGTATAAAATTACTCAACGAAATGGTTGGAACGCCAGGGAGTTTTTAGTTTGCAGAGTGTGTGGAGTGCATATCAATAAGAATTTATATATGAAACCACCTGCCTATTTTAACTTATGTGTAATTTACTCAACGGAACGTGTGTGTGTGTGCAAGACAAGCCGCGAGCACTAAAAGCATTTGAAGTAAAGTTGAGCACGCAGGGTGCACCTTAAAGTAAATGTCGATCAAATTACTTAGCAATGACTCTTGTTGCTTACGTAAGTAGAAAGAAGTAGCCGGTCGAAATGACTGCTCATATTTCTTATATCCACGAGAGAGTGAGAGACGGAAGCATCAACGAGCTTTTTCACATTATTGCTTCTAACTCTGAGCAATCTGCTACATGAAGCTCACACAACACACACACACAACTCTGTTAGCATTCAAGCCTAATAATAATTCACACCCCGGGGTACCTTCACTAAAAAATACTGCCTCCGCGCTACTTTGAGTGCCATAACTTCCGGTCTATTGGAGATGTTTATCGGATTGAGCTAAAAGCACACACACACACGTACTGTTACTCCCGTGTGCCTCCTTATACTCAAGCTCTCATTTATAACACTACCACATCAGCTTAATGCTTCCACTATAACGCACAGCTTGAATAATGATGGTAATGCGTTTTCTCCAGACTGGTCTCTCTCTCTCTTCTACATTCTACATTGGCGAATCATTCTACTCAGTCACTTTCTCCATCAAAGGCAACTTTGTTTGATGCCTGAAAAGCACACACACACACACACAACTTCCTTCAGATCAATCTTTGGATTTGACGTCAGACATTATCTCACTGAAGAGAACAGAGTTAATAGAAACTTTTATAATAAAAATGTCTCGTGTTTGCAGCGTGCGTTGTGACGAATATTTTCTTTATCACAACTCCTCTTTCGTTCATTTCAAACGAGAACTTTCTCCACTCCAACTTCAACTTAAAAGTAAATTTCAATCACACTGATTTTCAAGGGAAGTGTGGATCTCCCTTTTCTTTTACAGCCCTTGCTTTCTTCAACAGCTCACGAATTACGAAAAAACAGGTTCATTAGTGTCGAGTACCATTGCCTCCTGTTCAAATTCAGAGTACATTGAGATCCAGCGATTAAAACTTCAAAGAGGGTTTTTTTCTTTCCTTACAATTCTTAGTTTTGGATCAGTCTACATATAACTTGAAATTTTTCGCTACAGATCACACATATGTAACGGGCTTCTTTGTAATGCCATAATGATATAGTCGGAGTAGAGATATATTTCTTTAAGTGTAGATCACTGTGCCCCCAGTTTCAATAGGCCTGCTGTGCCTCACTTCTAGTAGAAGTCCTGACTAATCGTAATGAACCTAAATGAAGTACTTTTATTTTTAGATATCCGAGAATTCTTTTGACATTTTGGTATTCATACGAGATGTAAATATGAAAGGATTTGAAGAGAAAAACTTGGATTCATGCAATTGTAAGTGATAATGGGAAGGGGGTTTACAGAATGAACCACTAAAAATAACTACCATCTAGGTATTATGAATTAGTGTGTAGGAGTGTGTGCAGTACTGTGTAGGTGAATTGGAGAGATTAAAGTTCACTTTGTGACGTGTGCAGTAATCCCAGGCTGTGCAAGTAATAGGAGCAGCGACTCTACCTGCAAGGGAACATTTGGATAGGTTGGCACATTGAAAAATGAAAGAGGATCAATAGATTGGTAGGAAGAAGTGTGTCTCTAATGGCATTGCCTAACTGGAAAGTAACACATGTCACTTGTCCTAGCTGAGTCTTTCCCAATATTGGAAAGAAAGGAATGGCTGAGAGGTGAGAGAAAATAACACACACACACTGTCGTCCTTCCTTCCTTCCTTCTGTATGCTCCATTAGAACTTCTTTCCCTTCGTAGATTTTGTTGCTCACTCACGTAAGTCTGTGTCTGTGTGAGTGTGTGTATTTCTAAACCAACTTTATAACTTTCTTCGTACAAAGAAACGACTCCTAATGACTTACATGAACGGTATCAGATAAACATTGACATCTCCAAATGAATAAAAGTCAAGTAATCCTTTACTTCGTTTAAGGAGAAGTGAGTCTTCTCCCATGAGGATATTTAATCCCGAGGTTTTCATCTTACACGCTAAATCACTCGTCTACCATGACATCATTATAAGAGTGGAAGGGAGTATTATTATTACGAACGTAAGGACAAGGATTTACATCGATAAAATTAATGAGCTCCCTCGACCTGTCCACTTGAGAAGTAGGCTGCGGGTATACACGTTCGTTCGTACGTATGTAAGATCGCGGTGGGAGAGCACACAAAACCTCAAGTACCTCTTCATAACTATCAGTATCTTGTGATAAATCCGTGAACAACTCTCCACGCTAACCTTATCTTCGTAACTCAGGCTTGCTTCACTATTATAGTCAAGTCCTACGTGATGTTTACGCAGCAAACGGAGAAAGTTCGAGTGAACCGGCTTATCTTACTTTGCCATTTGGGTAATTTACTCTCCGGCTTCACTACTTCCTCCCTATTCACTCTCCCACCGTATTTTCACTTTCTTTTCATTTTTATGGCTTCCTAATCTCTATTCCTTCGTTTTCTTTACTACTGCTCTCCTTTCTTCGTACGTGAGCCTACTTTGCATCTCCCTCTTATTGTCCAGGTAAACTTTCACAGGACGTTTGTTCAAAAAAAATTATTGTAGTCTGCAAGTTCTTTGGGTGTGGTCTACCTATTTTATGCGTGTTATTGAGACTAGAAATTAAAATGTCTGATAAATCAGTCTGCTCGTGTAATTCATGATCAGTGTACTTTACAAACACTTTTTTACAATCTTGGTTTTGAATGTTACGACACAACAAGAACTTGAGATTGAGGAGACGACCCTCAAACTCCATCAGAACTCGACTTCAACTTTTACTCGTCGTACTACTAATGAAGCCTATGAAGTTAATAATAATAAATTATGCACAAAGCAACTGTCATCAGAGTTCTTGTTGTTCTTGTCCGCACTAATTGGCATTTTAGTTGACATGTACGTATGGAGTGTTCGACTTCTCTTGGTGCTTTGGTGTGTGTTGTGCCTTTGAAATTACCATCCCTGCATTAGTTTTCTCTTGAGAAGACCACACCACTACTTCTTCTACCTTGTTAATTACTTGGAGGAGACTGTGAAGTAATTTATCAGCTTTTGGCAGGAAAACAGTCAAGACTCAGGAAACCGCCCATTTGTTTCCTTTTGACTTCAAATACCACATACATTATGTAATATGTAACTCAGCTAGAGACTTCCTTTGCGTTCCCTTCAAGTAGGCATTTCTTCTAATGATTGTTACACACACTACACACACACACACTGCTGCGTTCCGCTGCCCGGGATTTTGTCAAAACCTAATAGTTCTCTCCAGTTCGAAATCCTTTTAAATATGTCAAAGGTACTCGCAACACGTCTAGAAATCGTGAATCCTCTCAAACAACCCAACTGTGCACATGCCAGAAATTCCATCGGTTGATTTTAAGCCTGCAGAATGCAGAGTAGTGTAAAAGTAATATTAATACAAGTCAACTTGAGTGAAAAATATTAATTAACAACCTCTTGGCTTTTATGTCAACTGTCATGTTACCGTTGAATGACGTAAAGTAATGAAGAAATACTTCATGCACACGTCATACTTCATACTTCATGCTAATCACACTTCGCAGTTCGCAGCATAACTTACTTCTCACCAACTTAAACACGAGTTTGTAGGGTGAATTTATACGTCATTCACGAGAGAGAGAGAGAGAGCTGTGAAAGATTGGAACCAATGAGATGAAAATATTAATGTAATAATAATAATAGTGTCATCAACTTTCTCCAACCAACGTCACCCATCCCACTTGCTCGCAAATCACTTTTACTCGGAGAAAGAAAATAATTAAGGAATAGGTTCTCTCTCATTAAGCACTGCAATAGAGCACCATACCAGATTATTTGAATATCTAATTTCATGCTTGTGAATACTTATTCAACCATAACGTGACTTCTCACCTGTCTCTTTCGAAGTTGTCTTTCTGTCTCTGTAGAACTTTGTAAATCAATTCTATGCAGCGATATTGGATAAGAATTTTAACTAGTGAAAATGTAAAAGGTATAATATTGCGATTCTATCCCAATTTACTTGAGCAATAGTCAGTTAATCAAGGCTGTTGTGTCAAGGGAGGAGAAGTTAATTAATTTTCTACCTTGTTCCGTCACTCTCCTCACCATCATCCTTCCGCCTACACCAAAAAGTTATTAACTTATTTCGTGTAAAGTCGCTTATTTCCACGAGAGACTTTCTATGAGTAACCTTATGAAATTTCTCTTTCCATTTCGTACTCATTGGTGGTTTAAATCAAGTCTGCAGTGCCAACATAACCGCCTGCCAAAAAGCCACGAAAAGATATTTCCTCGCAGGTACTCCCACATCATCTTGTACCTCATCACAGACATGGATAAGTTAAATTGCCTTTCATAACTTCACAAATCAGGAGAGAGTAGTGGAAATGTAAGTGCAATCAAACTGCCAGAATTGTAGAGGAAAGATGAGTTGGAGGGAATGATGTTTTGGGAAGAAACAAAAAGATCTCATTTCACAACTTCTCAGACCATTTGATTCATTATTGCGTGGAAAATGTTGGATGAGTTGACGTGACTGGTAGTGGAGTTTGATCCTCACCCTGTAACCTATCAAATGATCCAAACAAAAGATTTTCAATAACACCTTGGCATTCTCAAGCCATTATGTTTTGACATCTGCCCGTTAATAAAAGCTCAGAGGAGAAGAATACAAAGAGAGTAAAACAATGCCTTTGATGACATAAATCGTTTGATGGTAATGGGATTGCTAGTGGTTTGGGTCGACTGAAAGTGAATTGGTTCTTGAGACAATCAATCTACTTCAGTTCACTGGAGTCAAAGCAAATCCTCCTCCTACTCTCATCATAGGTAACACTAATACGCAACCTAAGTTTCCTACAAGAGGAATATCTCTCAAGATTCTTACTCGTGATTCATCTTCTTCTTCTTCCTCTTCCATACCGTCTTTTAGTATATAAAACTACCTTCATGAAGAAGACAGCCACTTACACACACACACAGCCTAATACTGCTACTTGCTAGAACTTACTACTACTACTACCTCCTCTGCTTGGGCTCGTGTGTTTGTTCCTACTTTGGTTTTATAAGTTCTTTATTCCTCTCATCATCCATCTAGCACTCTTTTGCCAATCTCATGTCCCTAAAATCTACCGCAGCAGTAGTTTGAAGTAGACCTACCTACCAGCACCGCTATCTCCACAGTTCATCAACTCTCACGTCTCATCAAAAGATCAAGATAAGAAGAATGCCAGAAGCGAATGTCTTTACACGAGATGTTCATCTACCATCTACCACACTCACTACACTTCTACTCTACCTACCACCATCATTCTTTACCATTAGCCAATATTGCTACGTGATCTACCGAAAGGAACTCGTCAAAAGAGCTTTCTTTCTACAATATGTAGATAGTGAATCTCTCTATGAAATTTGTTACACTTGAGACTTGAGACTCTTTAGACGAGGATCAATATTGTGGCACTAGTGGAAGAGATGAGGAGCCCTATCGCTTCTCCATGGCCTTTAACACTTCGTTGAAGTGAATGAAAGAGATGATAAAATTGATCCAGTTTACTAGTTTGTTTGGACGATCCCAAAACACACATCGTCCTTTTGTTACTTTTTGATTCCTCTTTGTGTTTACCCATTGTTCGTTTTTGGTATAAAACAAATGAGCCTGAGCTTGTATCTCTCTCTCCTCATAATTCATATACCCATTTGGACTCCATTAAGACAATGCAGTTGATGGAGGTGCGTTTAGTAAAAGTACGACAATGAAATTGAGTTTCGATACACTCCTAGTGGGTAGTATTTATTGGGCAGGTGTGTATACATGTGTGTGTTGTGTAATATTATACGCCTGAAGGAGTGCAATGATATGGGCGTCAAGTGCGAAGCCATGTGTTAATAGTTAATAGAGAACGCGTAATAGTATTTAGAGTTTTATGTTACTTGAGGCTCCTAACTTCTAAAGCTCTAATGTGTTCAGCCAGGAGCAAATATGCGTAAATCGTAATTTATGCCAAGTCAGAAGACTCTCAGAGATAAGCACATTAAACATATTGTAAGAGATATAGTCATACTTGCACACAACTGCCGACGACAAGACAGCCAGAAATTGAAGTGCAGCCCTAAATCACGTTGCGCGTTGTCTGTGATGATAAATGCCAACTAACGGTTGAGAATGAATGTAATTTGCATTCGATATTGTGAGGAAAGTGCTCATGAACAAGCGTACGAGGATGTGTGGCTCATGTTGAATTCAAGGTGTTGTACTATTAACTTCCCT
>JAQGAD010000998.1:0-24822 GCA_034696625.1 Isotomurus palustris
CACTAAAAATTTGGTGAAAGATTCGCTGAGATATTGTCGGTCAAAAATGTGGACCTTACGCTGAATATCCTTGTATACTTGGCAGGAAAACCGAATTTGAAGGAAACGTAGGCTGAGTTTTATTTCTTGCATCTCTTGCAGAGTAGATGATACGCTATAAATGTGTCATAAATTAGAAGTATAGAAACTAAGAATTCATAAATTGCTCAAATTCAAAACTAGTATCGTAAACGTATTGAATATATGAGTATTATTTCTTGCGCATTGCCAAACTAGCTTGTCGTTGAATTGTCGTAATAATTATTTGCACAAGTGTAGATAACAGTCCAATTCCCTACAAAGTATTCATTCCTTGGAACCGAAGCTCTAAACACCCCGACTAACCCAAACCCGCCTACGTGTGTGGGAAGCGAAAACCCTATTTTCATTTTGTGTTCGGTTAGATCATTGGTCCTTGGAAAGAATTAAATGTTTTCAAGATCAAAGTATTTCTGGAAAAATTTTGGAGGCTTTGGTTAATAGGACGAACAAGTTGCAACTAAAATGCCAAAAACTTACTCAGAAAATGTAATTGAAGTTGCAGTTTCCCTTCCATAAAGTCTCTTTGAAACACCCTGTAGGAGGAATGCAATTATCAGAAAATTAAAGGCTAGACCGCAAAGTGTCTTAAATAACACAGACGGACTCAGGAGAAGTATAAGCTCAAAATTGCAAGCTTCAGTTTCTGGCTATAATTTATTAAACATACATAAGAGCGCCGCTGCTTCATACAGCTCTAAACTGCGGATGGACGTAATTACTACACAGAAAACTATTTAATATCATTTTCCAATTATACTGTCAATTTTCGATGGTTCCAACTCCCAATACCCACGTCACAATCCAATTGCCGTACAGAAATATATGAAACTTCGTAAGAACAAAGGCATTTAGATTTTTAAGCAAATGAGCGAAGTGATGTGGCCTGCGTTTCATGCACCAGAGGAAGTGGAGGTGTGATAAATAACACATTCCAAAACATCGTGCTTATAACAAGTATAAAGACGTTTGTTTTGTTCAGTCTTCACATGTTTATGTGCACTAAATGCGGGGCTATATCGTTTACACTTCTTGCGCCTATAAGGAATTTAACTCGTGTGGCGCTGTGAAGCTAAATACACACCTCAAACAAATGGAAAGGATATTGTAATATTCTACAATGATAAGAAGATATGTAATAACCATCCTTGGTAGTAATTACATCCATCCGCAATTTAGAATCTGCACAATATAGCGAACCTCTTTTGTGTTTTTAACTTTTAACCAAGTGAAGCTGGAGTGTGCAAATTAGAGTGTAGTTGCTCCTTAAGTACAAGTATGCTTATCCGAATCCTTGTCTGTTATTAAAGATACTTTGTTGCTTAGCATATGATTTGGTTCTTATAATGGTTGTGTACCGGGTGTTCCAAAGCGATTGCTCGGAAAGTTAATTTCAAACGTAGCCTAATATTTTAACTCGATGGAGTTTTTTTGAAAAACTAGTTCACAGATGCAATATAACTTTGTAAAGAATACCCAGGACTGGGCCCGGTTATTCTTATTAGGTATTTCGTATGTAGGTCTCCCTGCATACATAATTAGGGAAGCTTCCTGCCCTCATTAGCTTATCAAAGATAAGCGGAGATGTTTTTAACATCTCCAGCACCACGCCGTACACACAACCTTCTTTCTTACCTGCAAGTGAGAGGTCTCCTTCTTGCAACGAAGGAAACTCCTCTCACTTGCTTGATGAATCTGAACCTGTCTCTGTCTCTCGTAGATTTTATATTTTTAATTTTATTCCTGGAAACTCTAACAGTTCCCAGGAACTTTGTTAGTATTATTAGTTGTTGAGGGAAGTCGGAACTTCCTCTCAGCAACTTCTTCAGCCTTCCTTTGCTACCCTTCTTTCGGAGTTTCTTGTTCCTGTGTTGGTGTGTGTGTGCTGTGACGGAGCGTGTGAGCCTTCAGTCCCTGAGCCCGCTCCATCATTCCTCCGAAGACCTGCAGTGTGTATTTACAAGGTCCTAGTAACCAGGTTAGTAATTAAGGTTTCTTGTGTGTGTGGAAGTTGTGTTCGGTGTCCTCCGAAGGCGAAATTGCCAAAAGGACTGGAACCCTTCACGACTCCCCCAAGAAACGGTCGACAGGGTTAGTTGGAGTAAGTAGGAGGTCAGAGGTCGAATCATATTTTTGGGGGGAAGTGAGACTTTCTCTCACTCCACGTTAGAGAGTTAGCACTCTCGTAATAGAGAGTTTTTGAATTGCTGTAACAGGGTTAGGGCAACCGTAGAATCCCCGAATTCGGGTTTTTTCTTTCAATGAGTCGGGCGAGTCAGTAATACCAAATCCTTGAATTTACGTCGTGGTAATTCCGTAATATTGTAAGGGTATTTAAATTAGTTCAGAATAAAATCACAATTATTAATTAGCAATTAAGGCTATAATTCTGACTTTATCCGATTTATTGCATCGGGCTTTTTGTTTTGATTCTCATCTTGGTTCTTATTATTTACTACAATAAGGGAAAGGGTATTCAGTAGTCTGGGATAAGGCCCTTGGTGGATTAGGTACAGAGACATTCAAACTTATTGAGCCTTTAAAGCTCCCAAGTTGGGTGTCTGAAGGGAACTCAGACACTCCTCCACTGAAGCTTACCACAAAAATTCTAATAATTATTCATGAGCACATGAAATCATACGAACATTGTTTAATGGCGCTACATAGAGTCTTGTATATTGTGTTTTATTCAATTTGTATTATGTGTTCGTATGATTTCATGTGCCCATGAATAATTATTAGAACTTTTGTGGTAAGCTTCAGTGGAGGAGTGGAGTGTGCATGCATACTCAAGGGGAGCGTGTGTCCGGCACTGAAAGGGCCTTGTGGTCATTTCTCGGAAAGGACCATTTTTAGACACCCAACTTGGGAGCTTTAAGGGCTCAATAAGTTTGAATGTCTCTGTACGTAAAGTTGGGCAAGAAGCACAGCCCTAGGCCTAGTCAACCGAGCCCAGCCCTACAACTTATAAATATCAATCCGTAAAAAGGTAAATGGGGAATGACTAAGCAAAAACAAAATATTTAATCCGTTTAAGGGAGTTTGTCGAAAACAATTTGAGTTCATAATTTTTAAAATCTAATGCTTCAATTTCGTATTTTCTAAGCTTCTACTGTGTTGAATATCAAAGCAAAGCACTGCACAACTGTATCCTCTAAATAAAACCTTGTTGTTAGGAAATAAGCTTGTACCACTGCAATTGTTAGAAGATTAATGTTTCTGCAAGATATGAAATTGTGTCATAAGTGGATTGGTGACCAGAAGGAATACTCGTTGTAAGGTTGGCAGTATGCGGTGAGACCGACCAAATTTAAGAGAGAAAAGAGCCGTTATATCTTGATAAGATATTTATCCCACAGCTATGAATATAAGCTTTCAAACCTCAGATGGATTCATTTTCTATTGCTAAAGCTAAGAAAAAAACTTGTGAGACTCCCTGTAACAAAATCCAATCAAATTTCCTCGTCTTGCACCACCGGATGGATGCAATTACATACTTACAGAACAGCTTACAAAATATTTAAATATCCACATCTATTTGCCAAACCTGTCTTGGTTAACCAACTGTGGAAGTTTTTAGCTTTTAATCCTCAACTTACCTTTTCGGAAGATAATTTTTTAATTCAGAGAGGAATATATTTTGTGATCATATCATGACCCACAGCTTCAATCGCAAAATTGTAATTAAGTACTACTTCAAAGATGATTCAAAACTCACTTTTACTTTTCCTTGTTGGGCTAATTTTGACCAGGTGCTCTCCAATCAATTTTCCAATAGCCCTTCAAGTTCAAGAAATTGTAAACTCGGAAGCAGTTTGTCATGTACATTTAGTTCACGACAATACCATCAACCTTGTTGGTCCCTTCAAATCTCCAATCACAATTGTGGAAGACACTAAACTGAGGCCGTATATTCCGATAGAAAAAGCCAAAGGATTCAATTGTTTCTTTCTCATTATATTAAATATTCCGACACTGAAACCAGACGGGAGTCCAGAGCAAGAACAAGATGGTTTTTCTTTTGAACTTCTGAATCGGGCAAATTTCAATTTCTTTCAAGACTTCTATCAAAATGCAGCAAATAGGTTGTATGTCAAGCCTCGCATTTCTCCCACTACATTTGCACTCGTAATCACAACCATTCCCTTAAAAGCCCTAGAATCAAAATACTACGAAAAATTGGATGTGTTCAAAGACTTCCAACTCACCACGATTCTACACTTGCGTTTTCTAAATTCTTCGTCGAGCAGTGTAGAATATTATTTTGTTTGCACATTTTGCTTTAACAACTTACCAACGCTGTTCCAAATAACACGCACGGAATTACTTTCAAAGAACCGTCTAACCGAACAAATGCAGCATTGGCAAGAAAAGCATTTCTTGTTTTTTGATGTTTTATCGTGGCGTATTTTAGAACTTGCAGTAGTAAAAGAAAACGTGTTAGAAAGCCCGAATCCTTTCGAACTACTAAATCGAATTCCTCAGGATATAATTGACACTGCAACGTCCGCAAAAACGCTGTCCGAAATATACTTGCTTAGTGCAATCGTAAGACACATAAATGGCTCAATCAAGGCATGCACATACAAAATAAACGTGCCAAAGTACTGCCAGCACGAAAGTCATGAAAGCTATTCAAGACGTATGCAACTGTATCCAGAAGGCTCAAATGAAGGGGCTGCCTTAGAAGAAAGTAATACAAAATCTGCTAAAATACCGTTGGCAGGGAAGAGCTATTCGTTTTTAACTTGCTATCATGAGCCAATTGTGACGTACATGTTCTACATTGACCCGTTTCAGAAAGAGATCTGGGTAGCATTTATAGCTTCTGCCATTTTGTTAATTATTTTCCTGCGCTTTTTGATTCGAGTCAAATTTGAGTCCAAAAGATTTTCTCGTTTCTCGGTTTTCCTTTTTGTTTTTTCAACGGTGACTGATGACTCCTGTGGAATGCCAGATTTAATACGTAATAGCTGGCTGTTCAGGATTGCTTTAGGTCCTTGGTTCCTTACTTCAGTTGTTTTTGTCAACGCGTACATTGGAATCGCCATTTCGAGTTTAACCACACCATTTGAACTTCAGAGCATCACAAAGTTTCAGAATCTCACGAAAATGGTTTATTTGTTTGAAAACACTAACCCAACAGATGCGTTGTACTATTTTACTGCTAGTAGCAAGTTTCGAGGGTTTGATGAAGAACTTGACTTTACTATATTTTCTTCGCCATCAAAAGTTTTTGGCTTTGAACGACAACATTCGGGACATTCGAGAGTGAGATTGTTATATTCCATGTCATTTTCGTACAACATTGATAAGTATTTAAGACGTAATCCTATGAAAGAATGCTATGGTGTCAAAACACGTAAGATGGCAGGGAAAAGGTTAAGGACTAATAATGATCAGTGCTTCGTAGGCGAATTAATCTTCAATCTAATTGTTCCGATGCACTTCAGGCTACCAAAAGAAGCCACGGAAGTTCTATCATCGAAACTAGATACCATTGCAAAATTGTACAAGGAAAAGTTGAAATTCGCTTTTCTCGTTGAAAAAGAGATCACACAATGCCACAAATCTGCTTACGCTGACGAGTCGGATCAGATCGATATGGAGTTAAAGTATTTAAAAAAGCATTACCCGTCGATTACTTTTTTTAAATCTACTGAAAGATTCTTGCCTATGCCAAGGTATTTGAGGCTTCCAGATTTTGGCAGCAACTCCAACTTCATCAAAAAATTGAAATACATAATATCGAGTGGAATTTTTGACAAGGTTTCGGAACATTTTATGTCAAGCGTCCACAGGAACAGGGAAAGCTTGACATATTCGGACAGGAATTTCAAGCACACAAATTTAAAAGGTCCTAAAGCATTAACACTTCAAGACAGAGTGCAAACATGTTTTATTTTCTATGGTGTCGCAATAGCAATTTGTGTTTTCTGCCTGTTAATTGAAGTTACGTATAAATTAATTAGGAAATTTGTACAAACTGTTGCACGTTGTCATTTTGTGTTGACATATGCGATTACGAAGCTCTCTCTCCTGGTCTCCTGGTGTTTGCGTCACGTTAGAATTGTTATTTGTCCTTTAGGCACACGTGTGGATAGGTTCCTCAAAGTTTGTAAACGAGATGAAACAATGGCAGTTCCAGAATAGCACCTTAGCATTCTACAGATGAGTGCAGTCTCTGGTGCCTGTTAGCAGGAAAATAGTAGAGTTGAATTTTTTTGGACTCAAGACCATTGTTATTCTGACTGTGGTTTTAAACGTCAAGAAAGAATAATTAGAAATGTTGCTTATCCCTTTGGCGAAACTATCGATAGATGCCTCATTTGTGAACAAGTTGAGAACACGGTAGCTCAATATAAGTAACGTAGCATACATGAGACGAGTTCAAGCATCTTTGTAGTCGGCTAGAATAAAAATACGGGAATCGGATTGTGTTAAAACCCAGATTTCTGGCGTGGCTTTGTCATTCAGATTTTTTAACAAACAGTTACGTTAGTGTTTTTTTAAAATTTAATACTCGTTCAAAAATACATTAACCTACCGAAATTGTTAAAATTTTGAAACAATATACACTTGCTGGTCTGTGCAAAAACGTTTTTAGCCTTCTGTAAAACTCTATGTTAATATGAACATATTTTGTACATATTGTTACCCTGTTTTATGCGATTCTAATGCTTCTTGCATGCTTTGTTACTATTGTTGTTGGAAGCCTTTCTATGCAGTTTTGAATTTGTATTCGGAAGTAATAAAATCTTGCCAACTGACTCTGAGAAAACTCCCATGTTTCTTTTTTTCTATTGCCACCTCATAAAAAAGTATGAAAATTTCCTGAAATGCCGAATGACAGAAAAACATTATGTGGTGACTTTCTTTAAATTGAACGCTTTATTTGTTTTGGTAACCGAAAATAAATTGGTAATTATTTTGTGCTCTACTTGAGAACAGGGTTGTCTAAGCTTTAGTATGAGTACCCATGGATGGATTTATTATAAAAAATCAATCTTTAAAGCAACATTTAATTCTGGACCTAATATTTTACGAGTTTTAAACAAATCTCCATTTCCAAGGCAAAATGCGTTTACATTACGCAGTTGTATTTAACATTCTTCTGATTCATTTGAACGAAACAGTTTTTTTAATTTGGCTTCGAGCTGTCTACATTACAGAGCTTTCTTATGAGAAGACGAGAAAACGTTGAAGAAAGCTGGAGAATTTCTTATGTGAAAGTATTCCTATATCATCACTTAAAAAAATTAAGAAATTTTTTGGAGCTTCTTTGAATTATTCCAGAAACTCTGATCCCTTTTGCCAACTTAAAATTAGTTCATTTGATCCATCAGGAATTGATTCACTTTCCCATTACCTTGTCGGCGAAGAGTGACGATTGAAATATATTTATATTGTTACGTGAACTACATTTTATAGGAGATGAAAGATTTAAGCTCACGAATTGGTCCTAAATTTAAACTTGAATTCAACATCTTCGTCCAAGCCTATACAACTAAAGAATAATGCAAGCTTTTATATCAATCGGCTTATTAAATTAACATGTTTGCATTACTCTTTTATGCATTGAATTTTTTGTAGTCCGAATGCGATACCTTTCATTGGCTACTGCCATTTTAATATTTTCGTACGATCTTGTATTACTGATGTAGGAGTGATTGTTGTCAATAGGTAATCGGGAGTAATAAAATATTGGAAGTTACCCAACAAACAAAACAAAACCAGTTGACTTACGTTGCAAACAAATACCGAGAAAATAACTTTACTTTTTTTTAAGTAAAAGTAAATTGAAGTATTTGAATACTTAGGTATTTGGCTGAACGAAAATATTTCCTAAACGATCAATCCTATAATTTCCTGCTTAAGTATAGTACCTAGGAAGACTTTCTGAGTAAAATAAAATGAGCGTGGAAACTTTTCACTGCAGCGCGTCGTGAAATCTGTCGCTGCGGAATGAAAATAACGCGGAATCCGTCATTTCTACAGTAAATTCACTCAACAAAACTCAGTCATTTTCATCTGGTGACGTCAGGAATCGAAAAAATACTTGACTCATTCATAGTGACAAAATAAAAACCATGGAAACTTAACAGATTTAACACGGAGTTGAAAATTTCACACGTGAAATAAGGGGGTCATTGTTCAATCAAGCATAAGTGAAAACGGCAGACTTTTTTGCTCAGAGAAATGTTGGTTAACGGTGTATCATAGGTGACAAAATAACATTCGAATCCCCATAAGCAACCAATAGTAAAATGGGTGGTTTTAAAATCATATCTCCTCCCTGAATTTTTGAGTTAAAAATTTGGAAAAAATACTAAATTAAAGCCAAAAGATTAAGGATTTTGAGCTAGGAATCAGAATTTTATAGTTAGGCTTGGTACTCATGCAGCAGGCATTTTTTGCTTTCTTTTCGATTTTACGGAAGTTTTAAGCCTAAATCTAAAATTCTGATTCCTAGCTCAAAATCCTTAATCTTTTGGCTTTAATTTAGTATTTTTTCCAAATTTTTAACTCAAAAATTCAGGGAGGAGATATGATTTTAAAACCACCCATTTTACTATTGGTTGCTTATGGGGATTCGAATGTTATTTTGTCGCCTATGATACACTCTTAAAAAGTTGAAATCGGAATTGTTACTGTGGATCCGGGCTACTATTTGGAATCAATATATCTGAAGGGGCCAAAAGGACAACTCTCCTGATTTTGCATATGTGATTCACAATCGCATTTGTGATAGATTAAAGCAAGTTCTAGAGAGTTGTCATTTTGGCCACTTGAGCAAATTAAGCTGAAGCAGAGGGTAGTTTGCATGTAAAAATGCACCATTAAACTCATTCCAAGCCTTCTCCAACTGTGAAAATTAGTTGCCCGAGTAAAGCATTTTTAACAGGACATCGGACTAAATGGGACAAAAAATGAACAATACTTAAAGGGTCTCCGAAAACTACCGGATTTACTTGAAAATTGTGTATGTTATGTATAACATTACGTAGATCATTTCTAAACAATGCGCCAACCCCGAGATCATCAAGCATTGTGCACTATACTTGATAGAAATACAAAAAACCTTTCACTTATAATTGCCATAAATTTGTGTATCCCTTGTAAGGTCTTAAGAAAGGTACTTCAAATCTCACATTTGAGTCTCTGAGACGTTGCGGTCTAAAGCTTTGGCCTGGATAATGTCTAAAAATCCTGCCAGGTTAGGTGTTTAGTATTAATCGAACGTGTAAATTTTTAAATTTTCTAACTATCTTTGAATTGCTTTAATCATCATTTAAAACATTAAACAAAGAATATTAAAAGGAACAAGTTTCAAAGCTTTGCATCAACTATCAACTGATTATAAAGATAATACATTTTGTTAGCCATTTTCATTAAATTAGTTTAGCGTGAGTTATTTGACTTCTCCATGTGACATGTACCAACTTTAACACTTGAAGTAAAGTCCCAGTAGTGGTTATATTAACGAAAAGCCGAATAGGTTGTGAGGGGCAAAGAGACAATATATGCGAAACGAGTTGACGAGTCTTCGCCACCGTAGCCACAGCCCTTGAGAACGGTTTCAAGGGCCCCTCCGGGTGCTTAAAACAGAGGTTTTTTGTTAATTCAAGGCCCTCTGCAGGTCAACCGAGACCGTGCAGGTCTTTGGGTCCCATAAAAAATTGTTGTAGACGATCCAATCTACAACACAGAAACTTTCCAACCCATTCTAGCGGGGCCCAAAATCCCATTTATAGTGTGCCTTGTCCTTTCAGGAATAGACTCAGTACTCAGTGATTGTCGATTTGACAGGACAGTCTGCAAATGTGCTTCAAATCAGTACGGCATGATAGTTTCACCAAAAAATAATCATGCCTAAAAATTACTTGGTTTACATTTCATACATTTATTGATAGTTAATTATTCTTGTTGACTCGGGGTATGTTTAGAAACCGAAGTGGCATTATCTCATACACGGAATTTTTTTTGTCACCCCGAACATCCTTTTAAGTTATCCTTAATATCTTTCTGTGTCGCCCCGAATATTTTTGGCATCCTTGGTGATTTCAGCCCTTCAGAAATACTTTGGGGAATCCATGAATTCATGTGAAACAGAATAGTTTTTGAGGCACCCTGGGTTTGTTTGTAGCACCCAGAATATTTTTTGTCACATCACAAATATTTCTGAGACACTTGCATTATTTTTGGGCTCAACTCAAATATTTCAAAATATACATTTTTTTTAATTTATAAAGTACCATTTCACCATAATACCTGCCGCATACAAAATTGCTTGTTTGCTATGCAGTTTTCAGTTTCCATGATTATTTTCCTGGTCACCTTTAACGGTGGTCCAGGAATATCCGTACGAAAACTCGAAACTCCATTGAAAGTAGCCCGTGTTTCTAATCAATGCCGATAATATGTAAAGCATTTTAATATCATTACCAAATAGATTGAGGATTGAGAATAAACCAGTTGTTTTCTATGTTGACAGGCTTTGCAGAATAACCTGTGAGTAGTAAAAATGTCCCGCAGAAATGCAGTTGGAAGCAGTTGCTGTTCTAGCTTTTATTAATAGTGCTTTACATGATGTTTTTCCACTTGAGTTTTGCTCTCCTGTCTGGAAGGAACTTATCAAGGAGTCTCGACCTGTCGTCAATTGTTGGCTCGTACGAATATGTACAGGGACAACAATACGGCGAGGTGTTGGATAACTTATTACACGCAGTGGATCACGTGGGATTTGCGTATCTTATTAACCACGGACTTGATATAGAAAAGGTAAGCACAGAAACGAAAGTAATTTGTTTCAGAACTTGTAGGGATATTTGAGTGCATTAATTAAATTCTGAATAAAAATTATACATTAAATATGATTAACTACTACAATTGAATTTTTTCTTTCAGGTGGAAAACGTTTACGAAACGAATCGACGATTCTTTTTACTGCCTGAAGAAATGCAAGCAAAGTATAAGAAGCAAAACCTTCCTAACAACTTTAACTGGTAAATTTGGAGGTTTGAAGGAATTCGTTTCTTATGTTTTCATAATTAAAGTGAAATATTTGATTTTTTTCATTTTTTTCGTTATGCAGTATGAATCGTTTTTTATCAAGATCGGAAGTTATAGATGCTATATTTTTTTCAATTGATCCATAACCCAACTCACGGCTTATTATTAACTGAAACACCGGGTAGTATTAGCTTTAAGGAAATCCATAAATCAATAAACTCTCATGTATGATTTAAACGATAAAGGTTCAAAATGTGCTTGGGGAGTAAATCTCCGCAACTCCAGTCAACGATGCTATCCTTTTAGGCACTGGACAGGTGATGGAATTCTGGAACAAACCACCATTGTGGAACCTTCAAAAAAATGAGCAAACATGTCGTGGTGTTTGTTGCAATAAAAATGTAAGTGAAATAAAAGCAGAGGCCGCACGCATTAGAGAGTTTTAGTAGGAACAAAGGATAACCAACGCAGATATTTTATTTGTGATCATTCTAACATTTACTCATCTTCATTGAAGCTCACTTTGTGTCAATCCATGTACATTAACAAACCTGTATTACGTACGTAATACTTAAGATTAGTATCCACTATGTGCGAAGATTTATTACAATGTATGGTGTGCAGCAATTAAAGTGTATCTAAAAAGTAGCATTCGCTACCAAAATAACCCTTAGATTAGCTTTTAGATCTTTCAAACATTTGGAAAGGACATCAAAAGATCAATTAGAAATCCGAACACTCTTTCGAAAAACACCAAAACGGAGTCGTAATCCACAGAATAGAATGGGCGACCAGCATCGACAGCCACAGTCCACATTAACTTCGCTATTTTCCTTGCATATGCTTTCCTGACATTCCTATTTCTCATTTTCCAATAAATCACGTGAGATTGACTTTTAAAATCGGAAAGAAATCGAAATTCCTGAATAATAATTAAGGAAACTGTCATTATGACGAAAACTGTCACCACATAAGACATCAGATTGACCTCATTTTTTCATCGAATAACTCCAAAGAAGCTAATTAGCAAAATAACTATGAAGCCTGCATGGTGGAAAGTTACCTTAATATCCGCAAACAATTTGTTTGACACTTGATGCATTATTTGCATCTGTCTGTATGCAGAAACAACACTTCTGTCTGTTTTTATCGTTGCAAATTTGTCGTCTCTAAAATACTTGAACCACTCCATCATTTGCTGAAGGTAAAGTATCGCAGCCAACAATGCAAACGTAGCAATATTGGCCACGTGATTCATCGCCATTCCAGCAAAAGTCAGCAACGGAATGTACTTCAATTCAAACTTTGCTCGGATGCCAAAGTTCTCGATAAAAAATCGATGCAAAGGATCTCTTTCTTCTACAACGAATAAAATTGGAAACATAAGTGAAACTGTTGTACCCACAACATTGATTAGCAAAGTGAGCATTTCAAAAAGAAGCGTCAAACTGCCTTCTTCACGATGAATCAAGACTAGGCTCAACTTTTGAATCATTTTGATATCCATTGATTTTATGGTCAAGACGTTTTGAATCTTTTAATTTGCAGCTCTGTTTTTCTTAAAGTAGAAAATAGTTCATTAACTAACAATAATTTGACGAATTCCAAGACATGAAAGCTTACTTGAGAGGTTGGTGTCAAAGTCAATCGTGTGATTCACAAATTGTACAACATCCGTGTTCTTAAACGCGAACACAAATCCAGGACCGATAATACAAGCGCAAATTGTCGAGTATAAAATGTATCCGCCAAATGCCACTTTGTCGAGGCTGCTTGGGTTCCAAATCAGCTTCAAGAGATGGTAGAATGCATTCAAATTAAACAACACGAGGTAACACATAACCCATATCCAACAATCAAATCGTGTTTCTGAAGAGCGTTTAATTCTTTTTACACTTTTGTCCCACTGAAATGGGCACATAAAAGTTGATTCCCAAAGGAACAATCGTACACGAAACATGAACAATATTCGGGGAGTTATCATCTTGACCCAAATTTTCTTAGCCAAATGTGAGCTACAATATTAGAACACAAAGAAATTCTTAACACTGATAAGGAGCCTGCAAGCATTTTTTATACTATCTTTTTAACCTGCTTGGATTGGGCAATGTAAATAGCTTCTTAAATTGCAATTAGTACAATGGACTGCAATCCCTTTTACCTTTCCTTTCGTGGTTTCTTGTGTTTACCCAATTACTAGGTTTTCATAACGAAGCCATTTTGTTGACAACAAAACTGCCGTACATTTTAAAGTAAATCTAATCATCTTAAAACTAAAAGAGGAGGCTACCGAATTCAACCTAAATAAAATAATACATGAGTTGGTAGGATGGAACTTCCTCTGGTCTAATTCAAGAAAATATTTTCTACCCAAAGGAACATGGAAAGAAAATTAAGGTTGTTATTTAAATGGAATACAAAATTAAGGCAATTAGTTTGAAAGAAACTTTCAGAGGTAAACTGGATCGTATTAAAATATATTTTAAAGCCTGTACGCTGCTGCTGCTGTGGAATAAATGTTGATTAAATTTTACAACCTCCAAAAGTGTATGAAGGCTTAAATGGTATCCAAGTAATGAGATTTATATCAACCACAACACAAAAAAAGAATCTACAGCCGCACGTGTTATTGCGCGTGAATTTAGTATACTGGATAGTGACCTTCTTTCAAATAAAACGTGGGCATACGTTTATTTTATAGAGTCAAAAGAAGATTGGGAACGTGCGGAATAATTCTGGTTAGCAAGCGATTTTTGAGTGACAACTTGTGAACGCTTATTTAAGCTGAAATGTGTTAAAACATAAGGCCAATGATTTTTAATTCTTTCGCTCGAAAATTTGACAATAGCTTATTGTTAAATGATAGATGAAAGGATATTAGTTAAACCAATTATTTTACCAATTGGTTCCACGACTTCCACCTCCCACATTAGTATATTAACTAGAAAGACTAGAGTTTAGCTATACTATATTGAAAATAACATGGAACTGAATTTCTCATTGATATAACCTTTGTTGAAGCAGCTTTTATCAGAGTGAGGTTCGCTTCATTTGAATGAAGCCAAAATTTGATGCGATTTGCCTGGACTTATCTTCTCGATTTGTATAAATTCAATGCCAAATGTGTTCACTAAGTGTAAGTGTATTTTTTAAACTGATGACTTAGTATTGATTTACAGTGCCAAGTGTTAAAAGAAGTGAGTGTTACCCTTCAACGGGACCTGAATTATCTGCAGAAATGGTTTGATGGCAATAAAATGGCAATACGAAATGAGAAAACCAAATCTATGGCATTCCAACATCAACAAGTATTCCTTACGCAACCACTAAATATTACAGTGGAAATTAATTGCGAAAAAGTGCGTTTATTATTCATCTTTTTTGAAGAGTACTGTGCTGTAATATCTCAAATGGTTATAAAATACCACTAAATAATCATAGGCAACCCGAATGCTCAGACCA
Organism: Isotomurus palustris; assembly: GCA_034696625.1. Lineage (NCBI taxonomy): Eukaryota > Metazoa > Arthropoda > Collembola > Entomobryomorpha > Isotomidae > Isotomurus > Isotomurus palustris. Next base: position 14,554 of record JAQGAD010000998.1, read on the forward strand.
TTCACTCTGATTAAACTGATTACACAGGCACAAGCACAAGTTTAATAGATTACACATTTTTCCCGTTTAGGTACCAAATAGCTCAAGTTGCTTTCTACGGATGAATGAAAGCTTAAATCATAACGAATATCACTCATTTCCATCAGCAAAACTTTCAACACCAAAGATAGGCTGTTGATGACAAAAGATGACGTGGATGAATGTGAAAGACTTCTCTGTCATTTCCTCCTCGTGTAAAAACACTTGAGACAAAGCCTTCACTCCATTCCAATTACTCAGCTTAGAACAACACTTTCCATTTCATTTCTTGCTTTGACTCAACAATGGTCTTCGTGGCGCCTCGCCTTGCTCTTGTGGGAGCTACTTTGTCGGTTGGCGGGTCGTAAGTTTTTGTACATAATTCTACCCTAAAAAATCAAATTAAAGCAACGTGTCCGCAATAAATCATATCCGAAATAGACACGTTATCAGAACGATTAGACTTCCAGCATAAAGTACAAGATATAGTGTGGACTTGATTTTTAATCAAGAAAGGATTAGAATTCTGCGTGTGCGTAATATTTGTTTTGTTGCTGAAATTTAAAGTGTCTTTACAGTGTCAAATATATCCCAATGAATCCGATCTCTTTTAAATGTCATACTCTCAGCAGTACAGTTATTTTGCATTATCTGAAATGAATTGTGAAATAAGCTTGTACAGACATCGTTTTATTTGTAATATATTTATAATATTGTAAACCTTTCGGAAGGATACTTTGCATTAATAACTCAGATATTTATGAACGAACATCATATAATCACATGGAACCTGAGTGCTCAGACCTCACACCATTTATCTTGTTTCAGCCGAGTACACAGGCTCATGTTTAATGTAATATACGGTATTCGTGCTTAGGCATAAAATATGACAAGTTGCCTTCTCTGAATGAATGAGCGGGAAAACCCAAAGGAATTTCAGCGATTTAATTTTAAAACTCTATGTATAGCATCAAGGATAGAAGATTTCCTTAGGAGGACGTGCATGAGTGTGAAAGGGATTTTTGTCTCACTCCTGTTATAAATACGCATGAGACATCTGCCTTCAGTGCACTCTAAATTTTGCAATTGAGCTTAAAGAAACACTTTATAATTCTTGGCTTATCTGGATGGAATAATGGTCCTTTTTCGTGTATATTTGCTTTTACGCGAGCAACCCTGTTAATGTTGAAGAGGCCGATGTAATTTTTTTGCTAACTGTAGCGTACAGAATCAAAATTTAAGTTTAGCAATTAAATTTTTTTCATAGTGGTGGTGTCTTTAACAAAAATAAACCTGGTCTTCAAGTCAGTTCAGCCTCTTCCCAAATTTCTGTAGGTAACGTATAATGCTGTAATATTTTTAGGTTTTAATGGGATTCGAAAATATTATTTGTGTTGATTGTGAATATGTGATTGCAACTTTGAAGAGAATCAAGACCAATTCTTTGTGGTCAGTTCTTAATGTCTCTTGCAGTCCTGGGTTTGAAACTGAGGGAGGAGTAGGGATTTCAGATTTCGTTATGTTGGAAGTGTCTTTTTACTTAGTTACCTCTGCTTCATACTTAGCGTATGGTAATATGCAGATATTTTAAAAATACAATAAAGCCAGTGTCTATCTCTTCATTTTGGTACCATCCAAACACACGTCTTAACTAACCTAGGGGAGTAGCAAAAAGTAACAGTATATTTGTTGACTTCCTCTGCCAACGGTTATCAACCAGATATGGAGCGGAGGTCCTTAAGCAAGGGGTAGTTTCTGTTGTTTACGGAACTTCACTACGCGGGCCTGTATGCAGCCGCCCTATCTATGGGTTCATCCGTTCCAGGCAAAAACTGGTGGACCAGATGATCCTGTTTCAACGGAGTTGAGTGGTGTGGTGAAAACCCTCAGAAAATAAACCCACAGCAACTATGGGTAGAAAACTCACAGATCCATTTGGACCCAACTCCAGCTGCACAGGCCTTACCACTGTGTGCCTGGCCCTGAATTAACTAGCGTTAGGTGCAATCTGTGGTGGATTTTTCGATTGTGGCAACAACGATTTCCACTGAACCCAGTTCCAGATTGAATGATCATCACAGGATCTCTACTTGACGTCCTTCGGCGTGTCCAGAAAAGGAACTTCGATAAGATTGATAATAAAAATATTCATGCAATGCAAAATTTGGTGGAGGATTGGCTACATCTGAAAATCAGATTTCGGACATGAAAACAAGTACAGATGTACAGCGTACGTAAAAAATAACAAGAATACACAGAAGAAGATACAAAAATCGAATATTTAAAAGAGAGTGTTAATTACTTGGTACAATATAAAAAAATCAGGCATACAACGACCTTCCCTTAGCAGGGCTGTTACAGCCGAGGAACTTTATTGTCAACTGTAATACAGTAGGTGTTAGTGTTGTTAAATGTACTAATGATACCTATCTAGGCTAATAATCTTTACACAGATAAGCCCCAACGCTGGGTTCCCTGGGATCGATGATTACGTATGGAGGAAACCCTATTTCCTTTAAGAGTTAGGTTCTGATAAGTATTAGGGAAAAACTCCACCAATCACCTAAATGTATCCAGCCAGGTTGATTCGAATACCCGTGACTTTTTGCCTATAACAGAGACTCGAAGCCTAGCCCCTGTGACTAGCTATCAGTAAGCTTAGCCACTGGACGAACTGACTGGACAATATATTAAATATATTTTGTAATGTCATGCCAAAGGAGAACTTTAATGAAATCCCCCTAGAATGACAAGAAATACTGAAGGAGGTAGAAAACTGAGTAGTCGCTGAACATTAAACATTCTTTAATTTGTGAACGAATTTTGTGAATTCGGTTTTTACGACTTTTGGCAATCCATATCAAAGTTACGACGACGAAATATTGAAATCCATGGCAATTTGGATTCAAAACTGAAATGCTTACTAACGCAGCGAGGTCTGTGAAACTGGTGAGTCATGATTGATAAATATTCTAAATAGAAAGACAAAGTAATTTGTAGAAATTAAGTCAACCAAAGTTTATTGGAACAACTGTTTTAATTCTTTTTGAGACCAGATGAGAAAAATTGAATGAGAGAAACTGGATACTTAAGCAAAAACGATGAAAGGATACATTTGGCAATTGTCTACAAAATTAAGGTTGCAAAAATCAAGCTTAAAAGTTAATTGTTTGTAAGTAAAACTTTTTCGCGGATATTCATAAGATGATGAATATTGTTTGGATAGGGGATTATGAAATGGGGTTTTATGTCAGTCCTGACAGGCTGAGGTAAACTTGCTGAGTGTAGAGTTGGTCGAGTGTCGAGGTCAGCTTTGAATAAATTACGGAGATGGGAGGCCTCGACTCGACGTCTGGCGTCCAGCATGCTGTCATAATTTCGTAACTGCATACAAAATCGAGTTGTATCATTTTAGAAGTTGCATTGTGTTGGGAAGATTGAAATTGAGCTGATGGGGAAACTCACACAATTGGATGGGCGTGTTGAGGTTGGAGTGGACGTAAGCCAGAAAGCAACAGCTGGATAAATTCCTCCGAACACGACCGTCCAGGATAAGGAACTTCTCCCAAGGAGAATATTTCCCACATCGTCACACCAAACGCCCAGATGTCACTCTGCACAGAGAAGTTCAAATCCTTGAGTGCCTCAATTGACATGTGGCGCCACGGTAGTGGTTCCTGGAATTATTCATTCTTTGGTTAGAGTAACTGTAAGGTGAATACTATTAATAAGAGAGTACCTGTTGTTTCTTGATGTAATTACTGTGCTCGTAAAGTCGACGGCTGAGTCCAAAATCCGTCAGCTTCACTTGATCCCACGAGAACACCAAAATGTTCCTGGCAGCAATGTCACCGTGAATAACCTAATTGAAAATAATTCATTTAGTGAGCAAATTGAGGTGTGTAGCAAATTAGACTTGTACAATAGGTACCTTCTTTTGTGCAAGGTGTTTCAAAGCACTTGCGATCTGAACAGACCACTGGAGAAGTTTCTTGTGTGTCAAATGGGTGTTGCAACCTCCTGGACGATCTTCTGGATGTTCTTCGGTGGTTTCCCTGTAACAGGTTTACAGAATTGATGCAGGTCCAAAATGGATTCTAAATACTACGCATGTTTGTAGCACCACCTAATGTGAGCTATAACGATGAAAAAATAGCTTACAAAAATTGGTCTCTGTGACTTCGGAGGAATTGCAGAAGATTTCCGAAAGGACACAACTCGAGAAATATATACATACATCCTAAAACATTATCGATTACAATCAAAATACGATTTCCAGATCTATGACAGTCGTACCTGCGGTGAGCTTGGCAGTATGTGCTCCACAGAAATTAACAATGGCTTCATGGTACCCCAAGTGCATGAGAACCTTCAACTCCGTCATCAACGCCTTAAAGTATATTTTGTCTACACCTGGAATCGTCGTCTTAACTGCGACTACATCGTCACCCACTCGCCCCTTAACCACAATCCCAAAGTCTCCAGAGCCCAAAATTTGATTTTCATCTACAACAATACCACGGTATCATATTAAATACAATAATAATGAATGGTGTTCCCGTAATACTTCTGAGAGTCCAGAGGCTGGACTCTCAATTATCTCCGTGAACGATACACTTTCTATCCCTACTGTACTATAGAGCAGCTGAGGTGCGATGGCAGTTGCCACCGAATGTATTTAAGGACGAGCGAGCAATCGCCTCGTTCTGCTTCTGTCAGTATTTTTGTATACCGGATTCATTCTTCACACTGAATTCTGGCTACAAAAAATTATAAATGAATTAAACATCACTCACATATTTCAAAGTTTGCCTCAGGAATCTCCAGGTTTTTGTTGTAGGGGAGGCTGTCAATTATTTCGTTCACTTCCAGGTTTTCATAGGATGGTCCTGCTGGTGATAAGGGTAAGCCTTCAAAGAACCGACGGATTTCTTGCCGAGAAAGAGCCTTTTTGGTTTTAATTCTCTGGAGATTCAAAGTTCTGTTACTATTGATTTATTTTTTACGAGGTAATGAAAATACTTACACGATCGACGATGAAAGTGGCGACAGTGACGAAAAGAAAGAACGCAGTGACACTAAATATTGTGACAGTGACTGGGTTAAAACTTCCAGCATGGGATGGTTTTACCACTTGATCGCAATTTACCCCTGGATGTTGACACACAGAGGGTAACTTCCCATCGAATGGATGGATTGAGGAGTCCAAGAAGCAGAACATGTTTTCGCAACATTCTTTGTCCGACGAACACAGATCACACGGTCGCCTGCATTTCCCAAATTCAGTTCCTCCTGGCAACTCGTCAACTTTCTCCACAAATTGAGCTCCTTTATGAAAACTCTTTCTTCTCCACCAACCAGTGTTGTACTCTGCTAAATTTCGGTCGCGCACAGGTAAACCGTCATGCCCTGGAGTTAAGTCAATTGCGGACGACATGATTATTCCTGCGTGCGACTTGTTCTTCACTAATTCATCAACAATTCTGCACCAAAAAGCTCGAAAATTGTCTACAGAGCCTACTGTACCATATTCTGTTGTACCCTGGGACGGGAATTCAACGATGCACATAACTTCCGCCGTTAATTTGAGATAAGTTGCATTGTCTCGGAGTTGGTCGCAAGTTCTTATTACGCTGTCGGCGTATTCTTCTGGTGTTCTTCTTACCGAAAGATTTGGTATGCTTCCCTCACTTAGTTCGCAAGCAATAAACTTGACTCTCTTGAGGCCAACAAGTTCGTTAATGTAGGGATCGATTGCGTTTAATTTACAAAAATTTAGTATACGTCCTAGGTGAAATGGTAATTTTTCCTCCTGTCTGAAAACATGATCCAAAGCCTGTGCATGAATTGTATTTCCGTCGAGAAAGGGATAACCGTGAAACACGGGCAGGTAAAGTCCCACTACAGGTGAATTGTCGTGATCGGTGTTGATTTGAATGACAGCCTTTTTAACTTCTTGATACATGCTGATTGTACTGTTCAAATCAACTGGCTGATTTCCATAAGGCGGGTACAGAAATAATGGGATATTCTTTTTAGAACTGCTTGAGTAAAGAGACATCCCGCTTCTAATGTTCCTCATTGTTCCTACAAATGCATGTTCTAAAGTAAGATATTCCAAGATTTTTGTCATTCCTGAGTTTAAATAGATAATTTGTATTTTACTTTCAGAATTCCACAAGATTTTGTGAATACGCTTAAATCGCGATGATATTAATGAGACGGCGTTCTTAATGTCTTCACCAGTTGTATTTAAATTGTTTCTGTCTTGGTGAAAGAAGTCGAAAACTGCATCCAGTACCCCGGGATTTGCCCGAAGGCAGTTCAATTCTGAGCTCTGAAAGTAAAAGTGTGGTTAAGCACTCCATCGTGGTGTTTGGAATTATTAACTTGACTGATTTACTTGATGGGTAGGTTGAAAAATGGGTGACAAGATCCAAAAGAACCAAAACATCATTTCACCGTTTTATTTAACTTGATGATGAGATTAAGCAATCTTTCCTGATTCTGCTAAATCAAATCTGTACGACCACACGTGTGCTCTTTGGTAATTATGGATTGAGAAGAAGTCAGTGTAAAGAGAACCAGGAAAATTGGCAAGAATTTTGTAGAGTGAGACATCGCCTAAACAAGGTGTGGCTAGCTTCCTGCAAAGAATGTGTAGTTTGTTTGTGGTTATAGGACAAATGTAATTAAATTAATTAACCAAGTCTTGGGATAGGAAATTCTGAAAACTCTACCGCGTGGACACAGAAAACCATTAGAGTTAACCATCCATGTTCGTTACTGACAATATTTTTCTGCAAAAGTGGTTTCCAGTTTAGTAGTACACACCAGGTTACTGTTAAACAGTTATAACGTGGTGTACCTCATAAGTCCGCAGTTTAGGCTTTTTCTTTGCGGGATTCATTTCTTTATGTGTATTAAACTTCTTATCAGATGTGCTACGTCTGCTGAATTCAAAATAGCTTGCTGGCAATACAAAACTTCAAAGCTTTCGCATATTGTCATTTGCGTAGAGGCTAAAGTAACTGCAGGTCGTCACTGGTGAGATTACCTGAGCCGTGTTCTAACTGAGAACAATTTCCACTACACACAAATGTGGTATTAAACACTTGAAATGGATAGCTTACTAAAACTTCAGACTCAAGCAGGCACGAGGGAACCCATTTCCCAGAATAATGTATTTATCGAACTACCGTCGTTATAAGCAGGTAAACCAATCTTCTAAATATTTGATTGCTAACTTTTACTTAGATTCCACTTATAAAACACTGATCCAGCTAAAGTCAATAACTCAGCATTTCGAGAAATGTGTGGGAGAAAGAGCCCATCCTCGTATATGGAAAATATTAAAAGAGTTCCTAACATTGCAGCCCCACAACTACAAACGAACCATCTGCTTAATGATTTGTTTTTCTCCATACTTAGTTAGTTGAAGCTGAAGTGTGCTATCCAATATATCTGAGTTTGTGAGTTAAGCTAATACAGCTAAAAGCATTGATTTGCATTTTCTTTAAGCTTGGGGCGCTCGAGTTTTCATGCGCATGGTTCAGAATTTTTACGTGCCGTTGGCATACGCAACCACATAAAGCTTAGTACTAAGGGAGCTTAAAACCAGGGGAAACGACGCTCAGTGAAAAAAATTGAAAATTTTCACTTTCATCAGTGAAATGAACGTAGAAATTTTCACCAACATTTCACTGAGCAAAAAAGTTCGCTGTTTTCACTCACGCTTGCGGGAAAGAGGACCCCCTCATTTAACGCGTAAAATTTTCCACTGCGTGTGTTAAATTAGGTAAGTTTCAATGGTTCTTATTTTGTCACGACGGGGGATTAAAATATTTTTCGCTTCATGATGTCATCAGATGAACATAACCTAAGTAGTGCTCAGAGAATTTAGCGTAAAAATGACATATTCCGCGTTATTTTCATTCCGCAGCGACCGATTTCACGACGCGCTGCATTGGAAAGTTTCCACGTACATTTAATTTCACTCAGAAAGTTTTCCTGTTTACAAGGCTGAAATGAGCCATCACCCACAATGAATTCATATATAGTGTTGAGGAAAACTCAAGGAATCAAGCTATATTAGTTTTGTATTCAATGCTCTTTGCGGTCTACTGTTATTGATGCAGACTCTTGGAAAATATTAACGTCATAGGAAATACGACAAAAGGATGGAAAACACTGTTGTTTTGAAACTGGTTGTAAGCTGTGTGCTATTAGGTCCAACGTAGTACTCAAAACATATGTCTCCAGCCACGTAGTACATTGTCTTGCCTTGTATCAGTGCTGATGAAACTCAATACACATCACGGTCATGTGTAATGAAAAGAATACTTTCAAGGAAAACTTTACGTAAAAGACTGTTGACTCTGTAGTCTTGTACCTTTCGTAACGCAGAAGAAACTTATAAAAGTCCAAACAGCATTTGACAGTCTATAACTAAAATTCGTAACTGGAACAAGTAACTTGGACAATGATGAAGGAGACTTATGATAATAACTACGTTTAAATTCTGAATTACTGATGAATGTTTTTTTGTTATTGGGACGATTGAAAAAGCTTTAATACGTAGAAATCAAATCGGAACAAAATTTTCCTGACTGGCAAAGAAACACGTACACGTACTATATTTCACAGAGTCAGCCTGAATATCGTTTGGTTTTAGTCTTGGTCTCCAGATAAAGATGGATGCTTTTTGTTGTGAAAATTGCAATGAAATCAAGTGGATGGCGGAAAAAAATTGGATTTTTCAGGATGACCGTATTTTTTGCCAAAATTGGAACTGTATGGTATTGAACGCCTGATTCTAAAGCAGGAAGTTGACATCTCATTTGATCCGATACCACCACACAAGTTATGCTTGAAAACGGAGAAAACTGACCGGTTCATGTAATTTTCTTGCGACAAGACAACTACTTTACCATCTTATGTGAGAGTTGGAGTGTTTTCGTAGGTGTTTTAGAATTTTCATAGAAAGCTAAATTTAGAAAGGGTTTTATCGATAGGCTCTAAAAATACCACCTCTTACGAGCAGGTGGTAAATTTTGACAAAGGTTCAATTGGCTGCTCAGGACGCTGAAATAATGAAACTGACAATGAGTGCTTATGGGATAGAGTAAGATAAAATCGTAATAGGAAGGGGTTTATATGTTTCCAAAACACTTCGGACGGTTCCTATAAGTTTTGGTTCCGTTTTGGAAGTGCAATTTAAATTACTTTTTGAAAATCCCGGTGGAATTCAACGCTCACGTGGACTGCTTCATTTAGATCCGAAGATTTGTGAATGTGACAGAATGTGAGTTTAAGAAACTGCCCTTTTAGAATGTACTTGATTCAGGGTTGATCTGTTTCCAATGTTTATTTAATAATTTTGTAAATTAACAGTTTGTATTCAAAACTTACTCATTGATGAATGAATTTGAAAGAGTTTATAATCACAGGATGCTGCTAAAACCAGCGAACTTAAAGGAAGGTTTTTTCAAAATAGGCTGAACGTGGAGAAAAAATAGTTCAGGAAAAAGTTATGAGAGAAAGAGCCCTGGAAATTGTATTGACCTAACGATAAAAGCACCATATTCATGCAAACAAGTTAGCAAATGAACGAAGGGGTTATTGATTATTTCAGTTAGAGTGGCACACTTGTGAAATTACAAGCTGTTCCCCTACAAGTTACAGTATAAAAACAAACAATTGTTTGCCATTAATATAAACAAAAATATAAAAATTTAATATTTTTATGAAGTAATTTATTTTATGCACTAATGCAAGTACATTAATTTATTTAATTTCATAAAAATTGAAATATAGGATTTGTGTGTAGAGTTGGTCAAGTGCAGAGGTCAGCTTGGAGTGTATGTTGGAGATGGGAGGTCTCGACTCGACGTCTGGCGTCCAGCATGCTGTCATAATTTCGTAACTGCATACAAAATCGAGTTTTATCATTTTAGGAAGTTGCATTGTGTTAGGAAGATTGAAATTGAGTTGATGGGGAAACTAACACAATCGGATGGGCGTGTTGAGGTTGGAGTGGACGTAAGCCAGAAAGCAACAGCTGGATAAATTCCTCCGAACACGACCGCCCAGGATAAGGAACTTCTCCCAAGGAGAATATCTCCCACATCGTCACACCAAACGCCCAGATGTCACTCTGCACAGAGAAGTTCAGATCCTTGAGTGCCTCAATTGACATGTGGCGCCACGGTAGTGGTTCCTGGAATTATTCATTCTTTGGTTAGAGTAACT
>JAQGAD010000999.1:0-24810 GCA_034696625.1 Isotomurus palustris
TCACTTGTAAGAGTGGGATGAAGTAATGATTATTTTGACATGCTATGAGTTCAGAGTGGGGTACGGAAGAAACCCGATTCAAGTTCGGCCTATAGTCTCCTGTTTCTGGTCGTCTAGTCTGGTGCTCTGTATTATTCGAAAGTGGAATCGTGATCGATAAAGTGAACGAACTGAGAGTAGGTGAAGGAAAATAGGGAATAGAAGAGTCGCTAAAACTCCGAATTTCGGGCCGATGTTATTTCATGTCTCAATCCTTTGGTTACAAGACACGTGCCATCTTAAATTCCTCCTGTAATATTGCGGAAACGACACTTTGCTTGGATCAGGTATATAATGCCCACTCGTTTGCATATTCGAAAGTCTTTGCCAACCCATCGAAATTTCATTCACATTTTTGCTGCATGCAAGTAAAGCTCGGTTGAGTGTGTTGTGCAAAAGTTACATCATTTCTTCACTTACTTTAATACCGAGAAAACAAGGGAAGCGCAAGTGTATAGAGCATAAATTTTGGTGCAAGGAAGATCTGTTTGACACGAAGTTGGGTAGAGGCCAAAGGTGCAACTAAAAGAGCAGTTTGTTAATTGAGTTGAGATTAACACTTCAAAAGGGAAGTAGCTTCTTCTCACTCACTGCTATTGTGGAAGATATTGTGGCTGTTAGACTTGTTGGGTCGATGTGCAAGTGGATTTAGAAATCAATACGCTGAAGTGAAGCTTACTAAGTTTGGAGCGAATACTTACAAGTGCTCAAGTGAGTTATTAGGTTATTTATACCAAAAAATGCAAACGTGCGTGAGTGCCTACTCATGTCTGGAGTATTAGAACAAGAAGTTTATTGTGAAGGAAATCGCAGTAGTAGAAATATAAATACAAGGATAACAACATCCTTGTAGATAGCTATATTGAGTTCATGAATAATAATATTGTGATGAACGTGTGATAACTATTATGTGATAATAGTTGTTGTCTTGTTTTTAATAATGTATATTTATTATTTGCATTTTCAGTTCGAGACTGATGAGTGAGTGAGTAATAGAAGGAAAGCTACAGGTACAAATGATTTCACTAAAACTCGTCTCAACTCATTTCCTAAAGCAGCCATAATTCAGTTGGTAAGTATACTTATATTTTACTTCTAGTGTGTATGGTTGGTTTCGAAAATCGCAAATACCAAAAATCGAAAAGTTTCTGAATTTGTCTTCAGCATAGTAGTAAATGAAAATCAGAAGTATTAGTGCCTTGTAGGGAAAGATGCTGAGTAAGTGGTGGTTGTTGATGTTGATGTCCACTTTCGACTTTAATTCCTGGAATTCTCTCATAAATTGACAATCTTGCGAATTCGAATCCTTCTAAAGATGTAAACTGTCACGGTCGTAAAGCCTTTTTAGAGTAAATAAACAGGCCTGACAAATAGTAACTAGAATTATGAGACCGGGTTAGAGAATTAATGAATGATATTTGTGTTTCAGAATTCATTGGACGAGGATTGGTAGCCGTGCACTTTGCATCGTAGTCGAGCAGGAGCTTCTGTAGGCTTTACTTAATTTCTTACTGCAGCAGTTATCTCAACATTAGTTAATTGACCAGTTAGTTTGAAAATGTTCAAATTCCGAAGATCTTCCTCACTTTGTTCTCCTACGAAAGAGATCTTCCAAGATGATCCGAAGGAGCAAGCTGAGATGAGCCGCACAGCAACAGAGCAGCCTTCGGTAAGTTCTATTTTTTATTTTTATACTGAATGTCAAAAGGTCACAGACAACGATTTTTTACACTTTGGGCTTATCTCCAACGATAAACGCAACACAAGGGACATTGTTGTTTGATTTTGATCTGCAAAGGAAGGACGAGATATAAAACTAGCTAGCAGCGCATACATAATCGAAATCCATTTACTCACAAATTCCAGGGTTTAGTGCTGGTAATGTACACACACTAGAGAGGCATTGCAGGAAGATTAAATGTATCCTGTATTCACTTATCAAGGTAATTAAGCTAATTAGCAAAGCGTCATGCAGTCATGCACTTGCATGTTTTAATCATGTTGTTGATCAAGGTTTTCCCTTGAGAAGAATTCTGTCTAAAACTGATTCAGTACATACTATCATCTCACGACTAATTCGCTGTCTAGTTGAATATGCCTGTTGGATATGATTCACTTGTTGTCTCCAGACAGTTGAAAATAGCGATAAATCTTTGTGGTGATCTCGTGATAAACCATAAGCATTTGAAGCACTGGATTCATCTAGATAAGGTCGCTCCGTAATTATCATGCTGGCAGGCACAAGCGTAATGACTACAGCATAAATCACGTAATTATTTCAACCAGTAAGTCCTGCTTAAAGTGGTCTGATTATACTTATTCTTTGAAATTAATTGCAAAGCTGATTTCAAGCCACAGAAGTCACAGAACTAACGATTCATGCAACTCCTTTAACCTGAACACAACTTACTAGAAAACAGACGACAACAAGCATTGAAGCAAACCAATCAACTAATCGGGAAAGCCCTGAGGAACAGGAAAGGAAACAGTCGCACGTATCACAGTGTTGTATGTGCTATAAACATTTGTATTGTTGATAATTGTAAATCTCATCTGCTTTTGGCTGGTGAAACTAAACACGAGAGATAGGACAAGATTCGCCGAGGTCTTAGTGTTGTGGAACACGAATGGCTCGAGATAAAGTGATGTGTTTACAACAGCTTTAAACACCCACGGAGGAATGAAAAATACTCACTAAGAGTAGGGACAGAGAGAGGACGACTTGCTTTTAGTTCATGGTTAATGGACACGAAACCTTTCCTATTACTCATTCAACTTTTACCAGTCCTTCGACTGATGCACCGCTTCTTAATATCAGAAACCCTGTAGTTAAAAGTGAAATGTTTAGGTCAGGGTTGCACGAAAGAAATATAAATTTACGGATGGTTGGGAAGCAGGAAGGCTGTGATGATGTTTCAGTCGAACTAGAGAAAGGAGCAGACAGTCAGTGCTCATTTGTGGTTTTGTGTCTTCAGGAGAAACCAGACCCGAAAGAAATGACGAAGTGGTCCTTTAATGGGGACAAACTGAAGGCGAACTTTAGGAAGTCATTCATAGGACAGGTAATTTGCGACCGTAAGAGGAAGGAACGACAGGAAAGTATTAGTCAAGATGACTATGGCCAAGAGAAGAAAGTCGTTAGGTGAGTATTATTTTAATATTACTGAAGATTAGATATTGATTGTAAATGTACTTACCAGCCAACTTATCTTTAATCGGTGTGACATATGCCAAATATTTACTAGGTCGGTTTCCGATGATGAAGGCGTTCATGATCCTGAAAAATGTTTTCTGAAGGACATCAGAAGAAGCGTTAGTCACGATGAATTCGGGAGAAACCCCGAAAGGAAAATTGAAAAGCATGTTATGCCTGTAAGTTTTTGGAATTGCATTGAATTGGCAAATTAGCGTTTTAGACAAGATTTATACTATACAGTATCCCTGCTTGCAAACTGATTCAGAATTGTTCGACCCGTGATAAATTTAACTCATGTTTTCAAGAAGACTGTTGTCTTTTGTCATCTTGCGTTTATAGAATGAGAACAATTTCAAATTCTTTTTTTAAATCTGAAACTAATGATTTATAAAACTTTTTCAGCCCAACAAGGAACGTGAAGCAGGAACAAAAGAAGAAGTTACCACTCCTCCGGCTACCGTTCTTGTTGACCGTCCAGAGGCAAATATGATGAGAAAGGTGGACTACTCTACGGGGGACTATGAACCAGAGGCGCAAAGACAACTTGAACGCTTTGTTAACTATTCATCTGGGACATCTACCCCAACGAAATCGTCGAAAGGACATCGAAGACGCCACAAGTCCTCACATCGACACCATAGCCACGCATCAGAGTCATCGACTGCGTCAATCGAGCTCGAATTAGAAGAAGACGCGACAGTCCCCCAGGATGAGATTGAGACTCATGATGACGTGGGTTCTCCTGTTGTATCGGATGAATCTTCGTCATCTGAAGAGGATTCAAGTAGATCTGTTCCGTTAGTTTTGGTTGAAGATTCGTCTTCAGTGGAAAATAAGGACAGTTCAGACGGGCTTCGACTGGATTTTTCGACAATGCATCATCAGATTGAAACATCTCAGCCGATCTCATTCTTGGAAAGCATTAGCCATGTATGTGATACGGTAGTTTTCTAGGTTTCGTTAGTCATTTTGGTGCGTAAGCTTTACTTCGTATTTCTGTTTCTAGAGCTCAGATGATCATGTAATGTTGTCGCCAAGAGGAGGTTTCCACATGAAAGACGCTATGGATCTTCCGCCCAGTCCACCAATGTATCAGATTCAAGTAGATCCTCCATTGAGCCGTCAGTCTTTGTTAGGTGAAAATGAAAGCAATTTGAACAAACTTAATTCGCTCACTCGCCAAGTGTCCAATCTTAAAAAGACCCTTCGAAGTCTTGAAGAAGAATATGAACAGCTGTTTGGGTACAAACCGAGTAAAGCCGACAAAATGAAGCACAAAGATATGAGGAAGGTTGTTCTTCAGTTGGTCAAAGCTAGGAAGGAACTCAAAGGTACCAGTCTAGGAAATTAAATTACTGGTTTTTGGAAACGAAACAAGCTAATCGTGGTACATATTTCTTTTATGCTTTCAGACATGAAAGAAGACCCAGCATCAATACAAGAAGCAAACCTTCTTTCGTCTAAAGGAGCTCCTGTTGCAAGAAGTTCTTCGGATTATCTCAGCTCACTGTCCAACACTGTGAAAGAACTTCAAGATAGCCTCAGCTCTAACCGTCGTGTTGTTGGTCGAAGCGATAACCCTGAAAAAATGAGTTCAACTGAGTTATCAGAAGAAAAAGGCATGATGCAAAAACAACTGTTGATTCTGGAACGACGTCACGGAAGGCCAATATCCAAAGCTGAAAAAGACATAGTCAGGCCGCTGTATGATCATTACCGAACCGTGAAAAAATTAGGTGGACGAGCAGTCATTTCAGCTATGAAGGAGCCCACTGTTGGATTGGATTTAGTTCCTATTTTGGAGAATGAACCCTTAGACACAACTTGTGCTGTTGTGGAAGTTCAAAAAGGTGACAGTCCAAAATCAACGAGAGGACCGAAAAGCTGCAGCTACGAGTTGACTAACTCAGCAGCTGAGGCAAACGCTGAGAGAAGAGAAGGACGGCAAGATGAAGGATGGGAAGAAAGTTTTAATAGAATGAACCTGTAAGTTTAGAAACTTCGCTGTATATTCGTCTGGAATTCCGTAATTTTATTATTGATTGTTTTTCTGATTGTGATTCTAGAGAGGAGTTAGAAAAAGCCTTGAAGCAAGTGAGAGAAGACAAGCGAAAGTTCCGCTCTATTCTTCGCAAGTTCGAGTTGGAGTTTCAGGAAGCAAAAGGTCGTCCTCCTCTAAAGGAAGAAAAATACGCTGCTAGTGATATTGAAGGAGTGTATGGCCGGTACAAACATGCCCGATCAATCGTTCGCCTATTGGAAGTTCTCGTCAACAAGAAAAAATACCCACATCTCCTTCAGGAACAGTATCAAAGCGAAGATTAGGAAAAAACGTGAATATTATAGGATAGTGTTACTAGCATTAGCTATTAGGTGGAAAGCTTATATTTGTAGCGTGTTATTGGTTTTATTCGTAATTTTTAATGTCGTGAAGACATTTCACATCCAATGATCAAGCGTGTCTATCTTTCAGCCACTTTTATTTATGTTCTCAGTCTTCCTGCAGGTGTATTTAATTTTCTGAATGTACATTCTTTGCATTGAAGGAACACATAATATTCACAGGAGAGTTGAAACTTTACAATAATTTTAGGGAAACTGTACAATACAATCATTGTGTTGCACTGAGAAAGTCTATATCTACGGACTCTGTTACTCTTGTAATATTTTATTGGTGTTCTGAATGGTTTATATAAACATTCCACAATTGTTGAAAGGAATGGAAAGAATGCGAAGTGAGTAGGACTGGTTCTGGTGTACCTTTGAGAGAGTGTGACTCCTTTGCATGAGACTTTTTTACATAGACTGAGTTCCGTTCATTCGTAGATATATCCTACTAGTAGCCGCAGTAATTAAATGAAGTGTTTACCAAAACTCGCGTACCTTCTCGGTGTAGTACAGTAATTGTACTAAAATGCATATTACAACTAATTAACTTATGACAGTCACAGATCTGCTAGTTGTTGCTCTAATGCATCAACCTCCTTGATAGCTTTAATTTACAATGATATGATACATATACCATGTAACGGCTTTGCAAACAAACTTGCGAAGATTGATTACTTACACTTCCTATTGCCTGATTAAATAATGACAGCTGTCTGTCAGTGTGAATAAATTTTATCGAAGAAATCGCCGATTACTCCCAGAATCTCCAGATAGCAGGAAATTGTAGTACATAGCAAGTGTAGGTTTAGTTATAAACACTAATACAGCATCCACATTACAAGTTTTAATCTTGGATCATTTTTTAATCCAAAAGGATGTTTATATTGTAAGACTAAATGCAATTACTGTTAAATAATTCGTGTCCCGTACGAGTTACGAATAATGCAAAGCTTCATATGTGAAGCTATACAATAAGACTATTTATTAATCGTCTAACATCACGATTGCAATATAAAAAATTGATTACTCAGTTGTTACATTCTTTATGTTGTTTAACTTTAGTTCTCATTATTATCGAGTAAAACGGAAAAATGAGTTTTAAAAATATCAGAAGATGCCCTATTTGTTTACTTGACTGCTTTATCGACATTCGTGTTTGATAATTGTGGTAACAAATGTTCAAAACGTAAATTCAGGTAACGTGGAACATTTAAGATAAAAAGATGTGTTAATAAAACCAATACGAACAGTATGATTCAATCTGAGAATTCATGCACGTTTATTTCATGTCGAAACAGTGAACACTAAACTGAAACACCATGGACGTTTTATGTTGCATTTAAAAACTTGCTTTTCATGCAATATTTGATTATGGTCGGGATTTTATGATGTGAATGACAGGTGGTTACGAAATTAAACTTAGCATTTGCATAACTGGCAACAGCATCCGTTTAATTACAGAAGTTTAACTTTGTTTACACAGTTGACACACTGCCGACTGTTGATATTACAAAAGATGACGTTTAAGGGTTAAGAAAGAAGGAATCCATAACCCAGACTAGACTTACATGATTCAAATAGATTCAGTTGACTTCAAATTAATGGAAAATTATCATTCATCGAAGTGATACTTAAATCATTCTGTTTGTTTGTGGATAAACTCGTTCGTGGCAGCTCATTTCTTATCGCTTAATAACTTAATAGTTGGCTCACACTGTCTATTCGTGTGCTTGCAACTGGATTATGCATGAGGAGAACTTCTAATGGTTTATGCCTTAGCTATTCTCCTATCTGCTACCTCGTAATATTATTTTTTATTAGACAAAACTACAGCTGAAGAGCTGAACTTACAATGTAATGTCCATCTCCTTTTTACTTCCACGAAGCATTACCACTCATGCTTAAACTGCCTTCAAGTTACTCTTCCAGCTGGCTGGGTCTGCTTAATATTATCCTGCAACAACCGGTGAAGTTGTCATTTACTCTTTACCTGTTGCACGAACTCTGTGAGTGATTCTCTTATTGACACTTAACTCTTTTGGCAATCTATTTTTGCATTAACTACTACGGGGATTTACCCAGTGATCTTACAAAGTAATCAGCCATGAGGGAAGGACCTGCTGGATCTAAAATACTTACACGGGTAAGAGATAGTAAGATAAGGTTGGGGAAATTCTGAACAATGTCTGTGAATTGTATTGTTGGAAGAGTGAGACTGAATGACATTATTATATTTGGGGGAATGCACACGAGTATATACAAAAGGTCAATAGTCAATTGGTGTTTTATTGATTGCACAAATTGGCACTATGAATGACTCTGAAGATCTGAGTGAACTAGTTTGGTCCATGAAAGTGGAACTTCGCGTGTCTCATTTGTATGACATTTTATCTCACTCTCTTGTGTGTGTGTCTATCATGTGTGCAACACTTTTTGTAAGCATAAAGTCAAATTGATCAGAGTCAATTGGTGAAACGAATAGGTTTATCACGCGTACTACTATACAACAAGTAACCTACAACACTGCCACTGGACTGGCGATATTACGTGATTTACTGGTTCAGAAGGAGATTATATGGAAACTGAGTTTGTAGTCTGGTTTAATCAGAACTGACGGGTGTATAAAATTAATGGAAAATACCTCCAGTTGTCTCCAGTCAATGTCACGATTCGGTGGAAGGGGGTTGTGTTGGGTTTTTAGAGATCTCTAATTCGTGTAGACGCCTTTGAAGTTCAAAATAGTTAAACTAGTTTACGTGCACGATATCCAGTCATTTTTAAGCCATAAGTCGAGTTTTAAATCGAATTAATAAACTTATAAATCTAAGATTCAGTAGTTCCGTTGATTAAATATGAATCGAATTAACGGGTTTAATTTCTGGGTAAGTTCAAATTAATTAACAACTTTTGCAAGAAACTTCTTACCAGTATTTGTGTAATAAGTAAAATTCGTTGAGGGATTGCAATCAACAAGAGGAGAATTGTAGATAAGGAAAGATTATTTGAGGGTTACAAAAGTTACATTGAATGCAAAAGGCAGAGAGTTGCATGAGGTTTCATGAGAACAAATGTTCCAGTATCCCTACATTTCACAGTCCAGCAATCCGTCCTAATAAATCTCTAGAAGTAGACAAGTTGACATTGAACTTTCTTATCACCTTGTCATCCTTCTTTCTCATAACGTAAATAACGCTGGTAATGGGTGATATAATAATGTAGAGGTTTCTGATCTACGTATGACCTAACGAGGGCAACTTGTTGCAACAAAATAAAAATCTGGAACTATCCACTCGTATCCTTCTTTCTTGGAAATCCCTAGAAATAGAAATAGCCTACTTGTTCGTGGAAATCATATACTTGCAGACTTGAATGCAGAACGGCGGACACAAGTTCATTGCCCACATAACAATGAATATTCAGTCAAGTAATACGACAAAAAATCATTCTTCCGTATGAACACATCTCAGCGTAATGCAGAATTCAACGATGCAGTTCAGGACGCAGCAGAGATGCACTCCACTTTACAAAAGAAACCTGTTGTGCTTTCGTCGTAGCGAAAAATGTCTCATTTAGGATTCTAGTCTTCTAACTGCATTCAGAAACACAACAGAGAAACAAGACATGGTACAGATTCATCCAAGACTTATTCAGAACACAAGGAGATCGTAGGTTACACAGTTACACTGTTACACATTTTGCATGCAAAAAAGAGGAAATGGCATGCTGCGCGTGTTCCACGTAGAGATTCACACATTTCGGTTTTCATTCGGACTCACCCAACTCACACTCGATAGTTCATGAATGCAATTCTGCCACTGCCACTCAAGTGGGACAGCTGCTGAGGAACATCCGGTTTCGGGATTTAAAAATCATCAAAAAATCGGGGGTTTTTGATCGAATTGTGAATTATTGCTATTATCGGACAGCATAAAACTAATCTTGTGTCAAATAGTACAATTAATTTGTAGCGAATACCCACAATGGGTTCTCCATGCAACAATTTCTCTTCGGGAGAGGCAGAAATGTCATTACAAAGTGATAAAAATGCCTGTGAACAGGGGAAGGTGGGAGGTTCGACGAATATTCTGGAGCAGAAGCATCACGTCTCAAGGGACACTCGAGGTCAGATTCTCGGCTCCTGCAGGGGGTTCCGTGGCTGCACCGTATGGTTCACTGGTAAGCTGAATCTTAAGGTTTTTAGACGTGACTTCGAGAAGCTATGGAATAATTTGGGGAGAATGTGTGTGAATGACTGACAGGTCTCTCCGGAGCTGGAAAGACGTCAATCTCTTTCGAATTGGAGGCGTTCCTGGTGGCCCAAGGGATTCCAACTTACGCCTTGGATGGCGACAATGTTCGGGGAGGATTGAATAAAAACCTGGGCTTCTCTCCCGAAGATCGTGAGGAGAATATTCGACGAGTCGCTGAGGTTGCAAAGTTATTCGCGGATAGTGGAGTCGTCGCTTTGTGCAGCTTTGTATCGCCTTTTCAAAAGGTTTGTGTGCAGAATACACAGGGGATCATAGGCTAAGGAATTATAGGAGTCTAAGATACAGAATGTAATTAATTGTGATGATTTGTATTTCTCTGCAGGATCGAGAATTGGCCCGAAAGATTCATGAAGAAGCCCAACTGCCGTTTTTCGAGTTATTTGTTGACACGCCAATTGAAGTGTGTGAACGGAGAGATGTCAAGGGATTGTACAAGAAAGCCAGGGAAGGGAAGATTAAGGGATTCACAGGGATCGATCAGGCGTACGAAGCTCCGTCGACTCCAGACTTGTCACTCCTAACTGTAGGCTCGAGTGTTCAAGAAAGTATGATGCAAGTTGTAGAGCTGCTTGTCCAAAATGTAAGTGAAAGTAGATGTGAATGAATTAAATCTGAATTATAAAATGTGAAAGTAATTCGAGGTCTTTTATTGTAGAAAATCCTGCCTCAAGAACTTTTAAACGTACAACGTGTTCCTGAACTGTTTACTGTGAAAACTGAAGCTGAAATCGCTGCAGAAATCCAAGCAAGCAAGCCGTTGGAAATTACTGAATTGGATTTGCAGTGGGTTCAGGTGCTTTCCGAGGGATGGGCGACTCCACTCACAGGATTTATGAGGGAGGAACAGTTCCTTCAGGTGAGCTAATTAAAATTCACTTGTGAGATGAATCTTTCCGAATGAATCTTTATTTTAATGTTTCTGGGAAACTTTGCAGACAATCCACTTCAATTCTTTGGTGAAGGACACTTTAGCAACGATGCCAGTGGCTGTGGTACTTCCACTGAGTTCTGAAGATAAGACGAGACTTGATGGAAGTCCAAAGATCTGCTTGACTTATCAAGGGAAACCTGTAGCGATTCTGTCTGATCCAGAATTCTACACGCATCGAAAGGAAGAACGCTGTGCTCGGCAGTTTGGAACTACTTCATCTAAACATCCGCACATTAAGGTTTGTTGTTGGAATTGATTAGTAAGGTTGATAATATTCTAGAGTGCTTCAGTTAACTGTGATTGTGATTAACTTGCAGATGATTTTGGAGAGTGGAGATTGGTTGGTGGGAGGAGACCTGGAAGTTCTTTCCCGTATCCGGTGGAATGACGGACTTGATGAGTACAGACTCACTCCCAATGAGATCCGGACGAAAGCGAGATCTATGGATGCTGACGTTGTCTTTGCATTCCAACTGAGAAATCCAATTCATAATGGACATGCCCTGTTGATGCAGGTAGGGATTAGAAAAGCAACTTGTAGTCATTCAGTTCAGGTAAATTGGGCAGCCTTTGCTAAGCTAATTAATTTTGTTTAATTATTAATACAGGACTGTCAAAAGAAGTTGGAAGAACAGTATGGATATAAGAAGCCTGTGTTACTTCTCCATCCGCTGGGAGGCTGGACGAAAGAAGATGATGTTCCACTGCCAACTCGAATTCAGCAACACATCGCTGTGCTAAATGAGAAGGTTTTGGACCCTGACAGGACTATTTTAGCGATCTTCCCAAGTCCCATGCTTTACGCAGGACCTACCGAAGTTCAGTGGCATGCAAGGTAATAAGCTCACAATTTTCAAAGAAAACTATTAATTTTGTGTCAAGCGAGATTCTTGAAACAATGCTTTAAAAACAGGGCGAGATTAAATGCAGGGGCAAACTTCTACATTGTTGGAAGAGATCCTGCTGGAATGCCACACCCAGAAGATCCATCGATTGACCTGTACGATGCAACCCACGGAGCCAGAGTGCTCAAAATGGCTCCTGGACTTGCTGGACTAGAAATCATTCCATTCAAAGTTGCTGCATATGATAAAACTATAAAGAAAATGAGTTTCTTTGATCCTGCGAGAAAAGCAGATTTTGATTTCATATCAGGAACCAAAATGAGAGGTACGTGTGTAGGATCATAATCAGCTTTCAGGGTTATGTATCTAATTCAATCGGTATTATATAATTACTCTAAACTTCTGAATTGAACTTGCAGGTCTGGCGAGATCCGGACAGAATCCCCCAGAAGGTTTTATGGCTCCTACTGCCTGGGCTGTTTTAGCAAACTACTACAAATCTCTTAATGCCAACTCATCCTAATTGTAACGTATTTTATACCAGTGATCAATATTTTATTTACATCACACACTTTAAAATTGAGGTTATTACTTTTGGTGCAATTAAATCAACACATTATTATGCATAATAAATCCACTCCACATTCACATTTTATTGGGCATAGCTACTTTACTTTGTGCGTTTAAATTTTAGATTTAAAATGGTCCTATGAGATGAATTCAGGTTCGATGAGTGCTTGATTGAACTTTTGTTTCCAGTGAAAGTGCGTGCGTGTGTTTGTGTCTGTCCTAAGCTCATTCAATAAGATCCTTGGCGTATTAATCTCTCCTTCGTGTTCCAGTACAATTTTTCATGTACTCCTATAGAATTGTGCGTTGCTTTTTTATATCGATTAGCTCTTTAGGAATTGACGCTCTTTCTCACTACCATTGGCACGTCAAATAGCAAACTGAGATGAGCGTTTGCCACGAGGCAAAGGCTCCTCCAGAAGATATCCACTTTGTCCTGAAAGAACGTCTGCAAGTCTTCGAGGAAAGTGAAGACACTATTTTCTGTGGCTTCAGTTTTATCGCTTTGCTTGTTGTTGGTCTCTGCAAGCTGTGTTCTATTTGTGTATGTGTACATGTAGGTGGATGGGTGTGGTTCGATTGAAATCGTATGGATTTTGTGGAAATCATTGCTTCTTATGGAAGTGCTGGTCCTCCCCAGCTCAGAAAGAGTTACATTTGAAAGTCCTTTTTGTTCCACGAGTATTCGTCCGCTTAGCAAGGTCACGGTAATGTTTGTAAGGTCGGATGGAAGAAAGTTTTCAAGGAATAAGCCTGGAAAGTCAGCTACAAAAATGACGTCAGAAGAACTAGTCCAGTTAGCTACGGAATGTGAGATGGACTCGAAATGAGATCGACGGAAGTGAGAGAGTTCCTGGAGTAAAGGGAGAATCCACGGAACAGACTCAAATGGAGACCAAGGGGCTCGTAAAATGTCAGTCTGAAATGCAATAAAATTCATGATGAGTTTAGAAATTGAACGTGTGATTATCCTTAATTAGTTGACTATGACTGCCGAAGCCACCGATCTGATGTTGGATAGTTTTCAAAACAGTTATTTTTCTCCTTTTCGTCGCGTTGTCACTAATTACTTTCCTGGCCTTCTTTCAGAATTCCATATATTTATACCAATATAATATAATGAAAACTGTAACAAGTGTAACTCACCCGAGGATCGAAAATCCTCTGCTGGAATCGTCCATTGAGTGACTTCCAGATGTCAAAATAGACTTCAATTTCTGTTATGTTGAATCTTCCGAGGTTTCTTTCAATGCATTGTGAGTATTGCTGAAAAAGAAATTGGCATTTTAAATTAAAATAGATTGAAGGGTAAGCTTTGCTTATCTTTGAGCTCAAACTTACCACAGCCATGTCTGCGTGAGAACTCCATCGATCGTTGGCTACCCACACCTGCTTATAAATTATACACATGAGGATTTAGGCTTATAGACTCGTTTATGTACACTCAACTTTCAGTGGAAATCTTACATCTGGATCTAAATATCTTTCCGTTCCAGTGATTCGATTTCTAACTGTGACTTTCTGGTGAAGCGTCTCCCAGGAATTGACCATCATGTCCCATGAATATCCGTAGAGTCCCGGAGTCCAATTATTGTATCCCTGCACAATTATGGTTTACAACTTAATTACGTTTACATAATTAAACCATGAATTTAGTCTTATCGAATGCAGTATTAGAGTTTTACTGTAGTGATGAAATGCGAAAACGGCATGAAAATTTGTAATCCAATGTGAACCAAAATAATCGCTCCCGTGACTTTCTCCTTGGAAGTAAAAGATCGTTTTCTCTTCAGCTTGTGTTCTGCGTGTTCCTTTTTCCGACTCACTTCTGATCCGCACCTGAAACCCCAACTTATCAATGCTAAAGATGAAAGATTTTCATACGCTCAAAAAAGACATACGCTATTTCCTCGTTTAACTGACAGGACGCAGGAAGCAAGTTACATGGAAATTGATTAGGTGTGCAGAAGAGAATCAACGAGGCCAAGCAAACATAAGGAAACATTCCTGTAAATTATGACACAAGGTTGCTAACATCTCTCATCCTTAATCCTCGGATTAATTATGTCGTGCGTAGTCACCTATGTCAAAAAGTTGGCTGTTCATCCCATGAAAAGCGACACTCAAAAAGATGCCCAGTTTCTTAGAGAACTCGAAGTTAAGGAGGAACCCACAACTGAGGTCGTATACGAGTCCTCCCATATGGACCATGTAGTATTCTATCACATCTGGTTCCAGCACCAATCTGAATCAAATACCAAAAAGCTGTTGATTTCGAAATTTCGAAGTTGTACGAATTCCATTGCTTCTGTTTACTTGATCGGACTGAATATTTTGTGTCTGGACAAATTCTTCATGGAAAATCCTCCGATCCAGTCGGCATCGAGTTTCTTAAGTCCAGCAAAGAAGTACAAAATGAACAGTTGGAAGCGTAGGACAAAGTAATTCCACATGGGAACTTCTTTCCTCTCCTTGTGTTTTAGTATTGCATCTAGCGACCTGGATATGGGTTAATTAATTGATTTGGATTCTGGATTAAGAAACATATTATTGAGACTTGCATGTGATTAGCAGCTCCCGAGCCACTCATGAGTAAAGTAATGAGAGCGAACAGATAAGAATGGTTGTTCCATCGAGATTTGTCCAAAAGGAAGAAGTACATGTAAGGTCCTAGGAAAAGGAAGCACGAGCCCCGGAACTTAAGCCCAACCATCATTCCTACTGATCCTATTAATGAAGTATGCGATGGATACGCTAGGCTCACGTTCTTATTAGGAGACTAATTAATTAGTGAAAACTGAAAGGTTACCTGCCCACATGAAAGAGTAAAGAACACAAGCAATCTGAACGGAGACAGGTTGAACCCAATCGAACAACGGGAAGAAACAATAGTTGGGATCACCAAATCGAATGTCTGCATCTTCTAGTCCTCTCTCCTGAGGAATGTCGAGGAACATGAGGAAACCTTGTAAATAATTAGAGATAGACAGACGTCAGGAGAGACGCTAATTAGCTGTAAAAATCTGAAATCAACACTGGGAATCTCACCGAAGAGGATACGAAAGAGAGCCAAAGGTGTTGGATTGCATGGTTTGTACAGGTACTCGATAAACCTAAGATACTCCCGGTAAATGAAAGTAGATACGGGTAAAGTTGACAATATCCTTGTGGCCATTGTATTATCAAAGGTGTTCACTGGAACACAAGAAGAGTTCAGGGAAAAAACTACCCGGACTTTATTTAGGTATCGATTTCTACGAAACTCCAAAAACTTTCAATGTCTCAGTGGTGAATGAAACTTTCTCTGCTTTCTCCGACAGCCTGTGCCACTCTGAGACAAACGAACGTGTGTAGGGAAAGTGTAGAAACTTCTGTGAAGACAAGGATGAATTTCCACACATTTGTAGACATGTGAAGAAGTCACCATGCAATATATATGTAATGACTTTTCCTAAACGATACCCACACCCATAATAACATCGAAGGACTTTCTCCGTTTAATGAATTTGTGTGTACTAGCACACATGTGAGCGTGTGTTGGATAAGGATTAAGGATTCTAGACTAACATCAACATCGCATGTACATATGAAGTTACGAAGAACCTTAAGGATGGAACCTCGCGAAATCGTTTTGTTGTGCAATTTCTGGAGAGAAATAATTGGACTGGAAAATGAGTCCTGAGGGACAGTCTGCTCTCTCAGGTCACTTTGTACCTCACTTTGTGATTATCTTTCCGTAAGGAGAGAAATAAACTCGGTCTGGGGCTGCAATAAAGAAAAATTAGATTTCTTCCAGAGAGAAGAAGGAATATTACTTTCTACAAATTATTCTGGGAATCCATCTATGTCTCTGTTTATTTTACCGAGGAGTCTTTGAAGTCAAAAGACTCACAAATCGATGCGCAGAATGACACACAAATATTAATAAGAATTTAGGAGAGTAGAAGCCGAATAAGTCTAGAAAAATCAAAAGAGCTGGCATTTGTCATATTTTGTAACAAGACACAGACACACTTGTCCATATGTCCGTGCCCACTACTGCTACAGTACTTTATTCATTATTGGCAGTAACCCAACAGGAAAGAAATTCTAGCGAAAATGAAACATTATTTTATGATTCATTTTAGAACACACTTACACTAACTTACTAACTGTGCATATTAGAATTTCAGCAAGTGCCAAAAAAGTACTTCTTGGTCTTGGGAGATAAATATTTATAATTTATCTTCTATACTTTCTACTTTATAGAAATACCCAAGAATAGCTCGAGAATAGCTACAATAATAGTTAATCTTCAACTTCGCAGTTTATTCTGTGTAATTCAGTGACCTTTACATTTGGTGGTGGTGATTCATAAAGCTTTCATCGAATAACAACACACAGTCCTTAAATAATAATCCTTAAATAGATGATTTAATTATTATTTTAAAACTGAGAGTGACTAATAGACGTAAAGATGCTTATGTACAACTTATAGCGCTCTATAATGTAAATACAACTCCTCAAGTATTGCCTTTCCTAAGTAAGCCAGATTCATATTTTCTCTCTCCCTGACTTCTGTTTTGACAATAAATGATGATGAACGAATGCTTGTTTTTATAAGTTAAATAATCTCGGGACAAGGCAAAGTGCCTGTTGCCTGTTGGAAGGGTTAGTTGCGCAGAAAGTCTATCTGGTTTTAATTTGGGATTCACCAAAAATACTTCTACTTCTTTAAAGGAGGTCGTTAGTTGTTTTAGTATTCATTCTTTGTTTCAAGGCAATTTATATTTGATCCAGTCCATGAGTTCTGCTGCTTCTTATTTTCTTCTCTCTGCTTCGCTCGTAATTTCATAAAAAGTAGTAATTAAAAATACTTCCTTGTCATTCCTCCGCCCAGCAGATTCGCCTTAGACGTCACCCATCATGACATTCAGCATTAATCGCTTGAAGCTGGAACTCTGGGCGATTCTGTCGTTTGGCTGACCAACTGAGTTCAACTGCAACACAAAAACATAGCTTTGATCATGGCATCTAATATAGGATGTTAAGGTCGTGTTGGACTTACGTTGTAAGTTGGAGCCGTGTAGTGAGCGATCCTCTGAGGAGGAGGAGCCTTCTGGGGCGCTGGAGCTGGTTGGAGTGAGCCAGGACCTTCTTCCTCCAAAATGGCCTGGAAGGTAGGCGACTTGTGTGGGTTGAAATCTGGGACAGAGTCCGGAGTCAAGTGGATTGGAGGCTGCAACTGGTGGCTCACTGGAGCTGGTGCCTGTCTTTGCTGTTGTTGAGGTCTCTGCTGCTGCATCGGAGCTCTTGGCTGCTGCACCTGCTGCAAAGGAGATCTCTGCTGCTGCTGCAATGGAGATCTCTGCTGCTGCTGCTGCAATGGAGATCTTTGTTGCTGTTGCTGCAGTGGAGATCTCTGCGGTTGCTGCTGCTGTCGCTGCTGAGGCGAGCTGGAGAAAGAAAGCACGAGAATTAGGTGAAAGCAGGTTAAACGAAGCATTTGTGAATGTCTGGAAATCGCAAGGGTATTGTGAGACACTCACTAGGCGACTCCAGTTTGGACGTAAATAGCCTCCTGGATATTCTGATCCGAGTAAAGTGGTCGTGGATTGTTATACTGCTGTCTATTCACAATCGCCGTGTTCTCGTTGACATTGGCAATTACGTTCTGTTCCAATAAGAATCACAACTCATTAACATCCTAAAATCCTAATCTAATTAGAAGGAGGTTTCTGCGTGACTTAACATACCCGTTGATCCAAAGGTCTGAACACGGTTGGCTTCGTAGCACTCAGCTTGTTATTCACGAAATCCGGTCTTGTTTTGGGGTTCGGACAGATGAGAGGAGTCGTTCTATAAGGCTGTACACATCATTAAACACAACGTTACTATTTATTTGTTATTACTCATTGCATATTTTTAATCTTTCCATGTGTGAAATGAATCTGTTGCATTTATTCTAGCATACAGGTTGTGTTTGCTCTTGTGATGGGGTTTATTTGTAGAAAGAAATAAGCGAGGGAATGAGAAGGAGGAGGAAAGAGAGGACTCATCGCCTAACAGCTTCTCTGTGATTTCCCAGGACTAATTTTAGAATAAGGTCAATCTCAATCCACACTTGTGTGGTGGTGAATTAAGGTCAGGGTCTACCTACCCAAATCATCGTAACAGAGTGGAAGCCACAGTGACGCAAACTACTGCGCGAGAATCTCAATCAAATGCCAACTTTTTGCAAACTTTCATAAACAATATTTCTGCTGATTTGAAACCAGACTTCCAGTCAGTAAGCCTCGATCTGTGGCATCTGTTTCGTATTTTCAAAATCTCTGATCTCTAAAAACTGCGATGATCTCGTGGGAGTTTGGGCATGGGAAATGTAATTAGAGTGCTTAAGGAGTAAGTGCAGGGGTGAATGGAGAATTTTTAGAAACTTAGATTCCTAGAACCTTAGAATAGGTTGGTGTTTTTACCTGAGCCTGAATGACTTGTCGCTCCTTTTGGGTCTCAAGGGTGTTTTCGTGGAGTCCATCCAGTCGTTCGTCCATCTGGGGAAAGCGAGTCACTGGGAGAAAGTCAAGAGGAGCGTTAAGAGCGGCGGACATGCCTGGACTTCTTGGGGAGATGGGGGCGTAAGCCATGCCGTCCAGCTGATTCAGCAGCCGCCCCAACCGGTATGAGCCTATGTTCTCTGTGTCACAACAACGACCACCCCCACTTTGCTATCACTTTGCCTCACTCTTCGCTTTCGCTCTCTCAACTCGCCACTCTCACCCAAAAGCTTCTCTAAATCTAAACTCTCTAACAATTCTTGCGAACGAGATGAGTTCCCATTAAGAAGAACCGAGAGAGAATTCCACCGAAGATAAATTTAGAAAGACCTTCGGCAACCACACAAAACTCCACCTCCTCCTACTCGACTTCTACTTACTAATCAAAATCTAGGCTAAATAAATGCCCTCTCTCCTACAACTAAATACCATTACACAATGAGAGAGAGGAGTCATTAGCAAAGCTGTCCAAACTACTAGAATACTACGATCTACACGATCTATTGTTTGTGTCACTCTAAGCAGAGATTGTTTGAATGGAAGTAAATGTATGCTGGGGAATCACACACAACACACACACTCTGACACTTACCTGTCGAAGCCAGCTTAAGCAGGGACAACAATTAAGTAGGTGTGAATCTAAAGAGATTCTACGAGAGGAGACCGGAGATGCTAAATAGGAAAGCGTCTAAAAGTTGTCTGGCTGCCTACGGAGAAATGATGATGAGATTCGATGGAGGAGACAAGACTGGGACAGGAGTTGGGAATTTTTAGTGCAAAATGTGTGGACGAAAGGAGGATCGAGGAAGGAGGTGGGTTACAAGTGGAAGATGAGATATTTTTGCATATCGGTGAAGAATATGATGAGGGTTTGGATTTTGGATGGTGGTGGCTGACGCTACAAAATCCTCTCGCTGCCAAATGGACCGTCCTACTTCGCACAAAGTAAAAATACTCGATACACACACTCCACTAGCTTTAAGGCACTTCCTTCCGTCCGACTCTCCACTCTCCAACAATTCCAATGTTGAATGTGACCAGCAACTCTTCTTCTTCAACCTGTGTGTTCGGAAATCTAGGAATCTATCGGTTCACATTCTTTTCTAGGATTTGAAACATTTAATCTATAGATTCTAGACACTAGATTCTAGATTATTGGCAGCAATATTAGAAGATGTAATTTTTACAATGTGATACTTTATTGAGTTGTATAACAGGAATTGAAGATTGTGGGGGTGTTTATTGGAACAGGGGCTGGTTAAATGTGGTAACCATACGTTGCAGTTTGGAAACCAACTCGGATCTCACATATCACCACTTTTGTAGCCACGTTTAGTTTATGAGCATGTCAAATGGGATTCCTCCGCCCTGTCTAATCGCCAATAATTAGATGCAAATGCAGATGAATTCTTTCCAGAAGGAAAAAAAACCAAAGAAATGTCTTGCAGGTCGGTGCATTCTTTATCTGAGACATATAAACCGAAATCAAAGTCAACCTACTGCCCCCATTCCTTTGCACACAACACAGAGACGACTTACCGAGGTGAATTTATTGCTTCGGAGTTTTTTCCTCGGGGAAAAACACAGATTTGCACGCAAATACTGATTTTTACGGGTAACTGGGAAGGATACACGGGGAACCGTGAATACATGTGTGTGTTGTGTGATGAAAGGAACATGTTCGTATGTAGTTCATTTTGTAGGGTTTTACAGTTTAAGCAATGACACTTGGAAGTTGCGGATGAAGATGACAATCCTTCGTCTCTTCACTTTGCATTGACAAGATGTCAAAATCGAACAAAAGATTAGTTCCGTCATTCGTTCCTTCTGATGAGAAGTCTGGCTCAGGCTGTGACATTCCTCTTCATTTCATTGACTCACTCTTGTGCATTGGTTGCCCATGAACTCCGAACTTGGTTGGGTCTAATTAAAAAACCATTCTATGACATCATTCATCATGTTGCTCGTCAAAAATCTCAAAATGTGTGGAGATCCGGCCAGGTGGAACAGATTAGACGTGAAGAGAATGCGAGAATTGACGTGGCTCTTTGGGAAGTAAAAATAAAACTGATTCCAACATGTGGAAAGCATAAAATGGGAGTCAAACGATGGATGGATCTTCTTGGAAATCATTCTTAACTAACGTCGCATTACAAGAGAACTTGTTGAAGTAAAGGATTAAATGTCACTCTTGTTGCTTTACATAAGAGAAAGTCGTTTTGTAACATATTTATCCCAAGGCTGTATGTCTATAATCATTTTGATTCCTTCTTTCAAACTTTAATTATTACGAGACAACTTTCACCACAGGTTTTATGAAAGGATTCTTTAGCCTACTTGTAGATTGGCGAATAAATTGCATATTCACAAAAGAGTGTCTAAGTTGACTGGAGAGAGGCGGAAATATGAAGCGAACGGAATCAAGGCGACTGGCGTGGTTTACTTTGTTCCTTTTCTGAGGAAACACAAGTGCGTCAGCAAGTTTGACTAAAACCAGAAATAGCTCTTCAAAGAATTCTCGTAGTTAGATGCTTTCTAGAGACGGAAGACGGTAGGTAGAGAAGGATGGAAGTCTACTGGCTCTTCTAGAAACTCCGAGAGGACGCTTAGCAGCTTCCGACACGTAAAAGATCTCTGGGAATACTTCGTACAAAGTGAAATTCTCTCCTTCCTGACTACTACACCGCCTTGTCTCATGTAAATGCAACTGATTTATTTAAAACCGGAAATTCAAAGGTAATGATGCATAATTTGATTCGTTACTCTTATTACTCAATATATAAATCAATGTCTACTAAACTAAGGAGAATATTCAGTTACATTTCCCCTCTAGAATTCTAGAATCTCCGCTGTGGCAGACTCACATCCAAAATTTGATTATTTGATTGTAAGGGTGAAAGCAAAAGATGAAGTAGATCGAGAGTCTCCACTGTTGGTGATTCATGAAAGAGAACGAGAGGAGAGGAGGAGGATGCACATTTGTAATGCAGAAAGTACCCCTTCTCTCTTTTGGAGGACACACGCGACCTCCTTCCAAATCAAGTTTTGTGGGGGATGATGGATTAAACGAGAGATCTCCTTCCCTTTATACTTTTATGCTCCTTACACTTTCCCAGTTGGTCGACATTTATCGAGCCTGTTCAATCATCAACTGAACCATGAACTTAAATTCCCCTTCTCAATCTCCACACACACACACACACACACACACACCAAACTCCCATGTCTACTTACATCATCGTATCTACACGAGAGAGAGTCTCCTTCAGTCTCAAATCTACAATTACTTTTCATTTATCCCCAAATCAATTCAAGTTTTCAGTTGAGTGAAAGTAAATCTGAGTGATGCAACAGACAGGTTCTCTCTCTCTCTCTCTTTCTTTCTGTCTATGTATGCATCAGTGTGATATGAATGAATCCCTCAATGTGAATAAGGATTAAGTACACAGCCACGCACAGTCAAATGGCTCACTGACTTTCATCATCATCACACATGTAATCGTAATCAAATGATGCCAATGCAGGAGTGATGACGCTTTTGAGTAGTAAAGTGACTTTGTTCAATTATATTGATTGGATATGTGAAAGCATAACCAAACCACACACACACACGCTTAATGCTTTAATGGATGGGCGCACACACACAACACACAACAAACACCTAGAAGAATAATAATTGGATCCTCCAACGCATTTGGAGATGGAGTGAGTGTGTGTGTGTGTGTGTGTGTGTGATACAAATATAGAGTCCCATAGAGATGCAATAAGTGAAGGGAACTTATTTTGTGTGGAAGGATATTTAGAGCAGAGGAGATTGAGAGACGAGAGCTTCTATGTTGGAGGAAGGAGAGAGAGGATTTCTCTGTGGGTACTCATCGCTTATGAGGAAGTCCAAGAATGCATGCGCTTTCACCTTTCTCTCCTCCGCATTCCGTGAAATATGCAGAAGGTACCGTCAATCTGTGTTCTGTGTTCGTACTTAGCGTCCCTCCCACACTTAAATACTACGCGTGTGGGTCTGGGAGAGGACCCTTCATGGAATTCGTGAGATTCATTAGATCCAGAAATAGGTAGTGCGTAGCTCGTAGGAAGATCAAGAGTGGATGCGTAAAGCAGGTTCTGTTGGACTGGGAATGAGAGGAAGTGTACTTGATGTAGGACGTAGGATGTGATGATTTCATGGGAAGAGGAATGCCTGGAAGTGTCTGTCAATCGGGTGGACCACATCCATATGCAACAATAACGTTGTAGAGTTCCCTGGAGGAGTCATCTCTCCTAATCCGAAGAAGCATCAAAGTTTCCCCTCGCTTTCCTCTGCGTGGAAGGAAGGAACGGTAGTTGTACATCTGAACGGTGAGAGTGGTTGTCGCGAGAAATAAGAGTCACACAGAGGCACACCGTCCATCCGATAAATTTATGGCCCTGTTGCCCAACTTGCATGGATAAATCTTTGTACATACACTCAACTTTGACTCTGAGCCTATGTGGAGGATCCAAGAAGAAGGTTCTCATCGTTGTGTACAGTCAGGATACCCGGATTCGGGAGGATAAATCTTTACACACATACATGCTACTACTATACTATTACATGTGTAGGAGAGAGAGAAGTGTTAGTTAGGGAAAGGAAATTCAGTGTGGACTCGGGAGAGTACTCTGATGGCTGTCTGTGTCTTTGTCTACATGCGAAGAAAGAGGATTTTTCATGTCACTTTTAAGTCCTCCGGGATTTTTCTTCCAAAAGGTTGTCCACTTTCTTTTTTCTCCTTCCTTTCTACCGAGAGAGTCAGAGAACTGTAAGAAAGACACTGTGGATTCTGTACCTCTTCTGTGGAGGAATCGACTGGAGACACTTAGTAGGAGAAAGTGGAGAGACGTAGAAGAAGAAGCTTCTACGAGTTTGTGGAAGAAAGTGGGGCAGCGACAGGAAGGAAACGGATGATGATGAGATGACCTTATCTCTGTCTGAAGGAATAAACGAGTCTAGGAAGGAAACCACCACCACATTGAATCCTCAGCACACACTCACACACACACAAATGGGGGATGACAATAGGACACACACACAAACCATTTGAGTATACATAAACGACCCATGGTGAGCGTTGAAAGATTCCTGACAGACTAACTTTATTGATGTCAGATTGATGTCAATCTTCATCTATGCAGTTGAACTTGAAGAACCATTTGAATTCAAGTAGAGTAATATTATTTAAAACACACACTACACACTCGTAACCCTAACCATTCTCACTTAATTCAAGCTGCAGCGATTCATGAAAATTCTACGGGGAAAAAACTCAGATTTGTTGAGGAAGGAATTATCTCTTTTGAATCGGAGTCTCACCATCATCGCAGTCAGTTCACAGTTTGTGTCTTTGTAGAGTTTCATTCAACCTCATTCATTAAATTCAGTGTAGCTCGTCGACTCTTGAAAACTACGTCCATGCAGTTGCACATGTACCACAGATGTACTTGTACTTAAGTGTATAGGAGAGTCCTAGCCTAGCTGATCTATCTGGCCACACATCTTTGTGCTCTCTAGAAGAAATAATTGCATTTCGTTTTTGCAAAAAAACTAGGGTGACAATAGAGATAGGAGATGATGCATGTAGGAGCTTATGTAGTTTGAGTGTATATCTGTAGAAGTGTATAATAGCTGAGTGAGTGAGTGAAGTAGCAGTTAGCTTAGCATTTTGGGTCGTTCAACCCTTTCCCCCGTCTATTTAGACTTTTAGAGAGTCTTTTGACAACCTGAAGATTAGAAGAGATGCAACGAGAAGAGTGTGTGTGCGTTTGTTGATGACATCCTTGTTCACGCTTCGTTGATCTTCGGTCAACCCTCTTCTTCTTATTCGCGTTCTATTCTGTTTTCTTTAATGTTTGCACATCTCACGAGAACAATCTCAATCGCACATCGGAAGATGATGAAGAGAGTTCACACACAAATCCGGCAGTCATCCTGTCGTCGACTGAATCGAGACAAGACATCGAGTGTTGGATTCGTAAGCGCCGCCGGTGGGGAAGGAGCACGCGGTGG